>JASDQU010207524.1:4669-15125 GCA_032191745.1 Picea mariana
GACAATGACATCGTATAATCGCTCGCCTGTTGCCATTGAGATGCGTGGCATGACTTTATAGTAAATATCATCCTCGTCAATCGTTCCTACTTTATGTCTTTATCTCTTTAATGAAAATTGAAAATAAATATATAAATCAAATATGAAGCTTAAGGTGACACGTGGGATATGATATTATGCATTATCCTTCTACGTACTCGTCCTTAGTCAAAATACAGTCATGGTTTTGTTACTTCTCTTTATAATAATCATAGACAATCATATTTACTTGATATAGGACATAATTGTTTTACAAATTTTTCAAAGTCTATTCCATATCCAAATATGTGAATCTAAATAAGAGGATGAGATAAGTAAGAATTTATTTTTATGATTTATGATTTAAAATATTTAATAGAACATAACAAAATATATTAAGTGAAATACCTCATCTTTAGTATGTTGAAGATGATCATTTGCAATGTAGTCCTCCCAGTAGTAGGTAGGAAGATGCTTCCAAGAATTATTTTCTTCCACTTTTTTTCCCGCTTGTCCAAAGTGAAACAACAAAATTAACCACCTAGCCAACTAGGAGCCTAGACGGCTTCCTAGCTCTAAGAAACCTTTCAATTTCTTGGCCCTTCGTGCCCATAACTCCAAGAACAACAAAACACAAATGCTCTATGAAGAATATCACAAGAATTATATCTTCCAATAGTTGTCCAACCTCTCAACATACCCCTCCTAAGCTCCTCACCCTATTTATTAAGTTTTCATACCCCTTTTCCGAATTCTCTCCACCACTAGCCATACACATCCATTATCCCTTATCTAGATTGTTTTTGGGAAAAAGTTAAGAAAAACATTTAAATATTAAAATATCTACATAAAATAATAATAAATGCAATGCAAAGTCATGCCACTTTACAATTATCCCTAAAATTTATGACAACTCCCCATACCAACCAGACTCTAAGTCAAGGAGAGTATCTTAATCTAATGTTATATATTAATGAAATATGAAATATTAATGAATAATCAACAAAAATATCTAGTGCTTCTGGATGTTTACATACTAAATATTTATGCATGCAATATAAGTTAAATGTAATCATTAAACCAAATAGTTAACAATCTATTTTAGTCAATAAGACATACATTAACTAATTCTACTAGTGTACATGTGCAGAGTATGCATGTCTAGCTAGTAGACACATAGCTTGTGCATGTACTAGTGATAAACAAGCAATGCTTCTAGTGTATAGTTTCTATATGATCATAGTAAGGCATGTAGGACAACAAATGCATCATTCAACAATAATAACTAACAAAACTACAATAATTCATCAATAATTGATCATCAAACTTAGAATATCAAAAGTAAATCATAAGGAGTGACTTGGAACCAAGAGTGGCACATCTAATCCCATAGTAGTTTTCTCAACTAACATCTAATCATCCTTCCTTCCTAACCTACTTCCATTTTCCATCCTATCCTTTCCTCTATTGGATTAAGTTGGAGCATCAACTACATTGACCTAACGCCGGTTAGAACCTGTAAGAGGAAGTGTTATACATCTCGACCAAGCTTCCCTAGCAGGAAATTGGAAGTCACCATCACACATCTAGGGGAGTGTGGCTTAACACTTTCCTCCCTCAACTCCATGTTTTCGAGGATACACAGTGGGAAATGCCTCCACCCCTCCTAATAGAACTAGGGTCAACACCCTATATCGAGCCATATTATGCAACTATTGTTCTTAGAGTCACACAATCAAACAATCACTCTGGGCAAGTTGTTCATCCAGTCAAAACCACAGTTACCAAAGATCATAGCAATATTTGAAATCATAAGAAAAACTTATAGTATACATTATCTTACTAATGTCTACGACATCCAGGTTACCTCAACAATACAACCATTTGGATCGTACATAGTTCATTAGCCTGTAGGTTAGCTCACCAATACTCATATTCATGCAGATAAAAAATAATTTTGAAATGGTATCCATGTACTTAAATTCCACATTTGAATTTGCATATTTAAATTAATCACATAACTATCAACATCATGAGCATATAACCATACTTATTCATGGTATGTAGGTCCACATGTCCATATACTAAAGTGCTAATGTTTAATAGTCTTCTATAGATAATAAACAATTAAAATACAATTTAGTCATAATGTAATTAGGCTACTTAGGTTAAAAAGGGGCGTTACATTAGTGTTTGGCTTAGCCTTTGCCTTAAAAATAGATTATAASCTCCATTTTTAGGCTCTTTCCACCACCATATGACTTCAAATTCACTAGAAACAACCTAGTCAAATCTTGAAGTTGATAAAAAAAAATGGCCAATGCATATATTACTCCCAAAAGTGTGATTGGATAGTGTGGATAATACCCCCAAAATCTACACTACTCCACTAAAAAACCATTTTTTATTGTTTCCAACCTTTATCAATGCATTCAATATGRTATAATAGGAGGTTAGTTATATGTGGACCATCCTAAACCCTRATTGCTAGTGTTAATCTTGATTTGATCATCTCTAGAAAMAAATCAGAAGACCATGTCAAGGGGGTTTAACCACTATTTTCATTATAAATAGAGCATTTGAGGTCACTCCATTCATCTGTTGTCACAAGTAATGTTATGCTACTGAAATATCACAAGAATATTGAGGAGCTCTTCCTCTTGATATTATGTTTCTTACTCAGGTACCTTGCTTATCGACTGTTGGTTACTACTCTCATTTACCGTCTGCGTCATTGACCCAAGGTTCATATCTTTCGGGTTTCCAACAAAGTCTCTAAAACTATCGGCCCTCCTGGTAAACCAGAAGGCAACACAGTACATAGAGTGCACTGCACAATCTCACCCGAGATAGCTTTGAATGGGTGGCTATAAGACTCAGGTGTTTACAGTCTAGGATTGAGTATGAGATAGGGTTTATTCATTAGAGCCGTATACTACGAATTGTGATTGCAATATACTATTATTCACGGGTGTGCATCTATCTTTCACAGTTTATTTCCCGAACAACACAATCATATTTCATAACAATGTATTAACTCATTCATTAAGCATAACAATTGACTGCTGAAAGCAAACAAAGATATACATACATTCATCACATTACACAGATATTACCGTGATTCACCCCCTCTTGGGCTACGTCCACAAATATTTGGCTCTTGGATCCTTTATTATGGTAGTTTTGTAGCTCCATCGTCATGTGCTTACAATTCCCTCAGATGGGTAAGATCTGTATGAGGCGAACTAGATGGCACCAAGCTCCACAGCCTGCGATCTAATCCTCAGACCTTCCTTCTCTCCTATGTTCTTAGCTCAACAACTTCCAAAAATGGTTCATAGCAGTATTACATAACACATCAACTCGTACATAACTATGATGGAATACTACAAAAGCAAACCAACCTCTCTATGATACCTGTGTATCTATATTTATATATATTGGGCTCTTCAGCCATTTACAATGTATTACCAAAACCCTAGCCCTATCGACATTAGGTCTTCCTCCCATGCGCGTGTGTTTCTCTTCCTCCAGCTGTCGCTTTCCTTGTGCACACTTTCTTGCATGCACACGTGCTATGTTACCTTCCAATTGTTACTTCTGTTTCTGCACGCTTTCTTGCATGCACACATGCTATGTTACCTTGCAATTGTTACTTCCATTTCTGCACACTTTCTTTCCCACGATCATCCTTATTTCCACTTCGGCCTGGTGCCAACAGGCTCTCGACACTGACATGTGACTCATCCCAAGTCACCTAATCCTTCTAAGCTTCTTCGATCTCCTTGGTGATCGTTTGGAACTTTTCCTTGAGCTCTACTACTTTTGTCAGTGCCTGCACGGTCTTCTACTTGATGGTGTCTACTACCTAAACTGCCACTTTGTTGCTCAACAATCCTACACATTCGGCTTGGGTCTATTCTATCTGTGTTTTATCTCCTTCTGCCTGTGCAAGTATTTTTGCTACCCATTCTTGTAGTGGCTCTAGTTGAGCCCGACGTTCCTATTTCTGTGTTTGCGCAGTGATAAGTTTTTCCTGCATCTTCTTCCTCTCCTACGTACCTTTGACTCGTTCTGGGATTGGTATGGTATTTTTCCTCTGATTGAGTTCTTGGATCGTTGCATTGATCCTTTCCTCTTCCTTGTCCCAACGTTGGACCTGTGGATCCTCCTACAACCTTGTCAAAAGTTACACTGCTTTATCGAGAAATTCAGTTACTGTGCTAACCTGTTGTTCCATCCCCTACAGTTGTGTTGTTTCTTCCAGCTTCCTTTTCTCCTTCACTGCTGGTGGAGTGGTTGGTGTGAGTTGTTCATGAAGGTTCTCGATCTCCTTCTGATACTGATCAATTGTCTGCACAATCTGTTCAATCTTTCCTGCTATTGGGAGTTCATTTCCTTGCGCGGTGCTTGGGAGTTTCTAAAAAATTCCTCCCACTCTTTGTTCTAGTTCATTCCTACGTTCTTCTTCCTCCTGATTTTTGAGCTTGGCCTGCTCACAAAATTTTTCCAGCGCCTCCCACTTCTTTGTTTCTTGTTGTAGCTCGACTAAGTTTTTATGTGCACAACACTGTACCTCATGGTCAACGCTAACTCGAAAATTGTGTAGTGCTGTTGATGGCATCTGTGTCAAGACCAATTGGATGTGGTCCAAATCCTTCAAGGGTGTTTGCCCCATGATTTCATCCATGCGCAACATGCTAGGTTTGATGTAAACCATTGCGTTTGCATGTGGTATGGAGTGGACTGGGTCTCGTTCTTCTACCTCCACTCTTTCTTTGGTATGTATTGTCAATGGCTCTATGCCCTTGCTGTTTCTTGTTGTCTATGATTCCCCAAATTTCTTGAGAAACTATCCCATTTATGTCAGCTCTTTTTGCAGTTTATCCCTGTGGTGTGCTGCAAAATCAAAATCTTCTGCTAGGCAATCCTAGACCATTCTGGCGATCATTTCCCCATTGTCCTCCGTGATCGTATAGTCTGGCGATGCTTGTTGTGCCTTTGATTTCTTGCATGCACCTCCTGCCTGTGCGGTTGGTCTCTTATTTCCCCCTGGTTCCTATGAGATGGGGTTTGGGGTGGTCTCCTGTGCTCCCTCGGCCTATTTCTGCTGTCCATTGGTCAACTGTGTAGTCTCTTTCTTTCCCTTTTGGGTTCCTGTCTTCTTTGACCCTTCGTCTACTAAAGTTGGCTTGGTTTGGCCCATCCTTGGTTTCTTGGGCACTAGGATTTCCGGAGGCTACGTTTCCGCCTATTCTGCCTCTCCTTCTGCTGTTGTTTCCAATACTTCCCGGGTAATGGTTGGGATCCTCCATTCATCAAGCCATTCGTTGATGACCATGTCGATATCACCCTCTGTGATGCAGTAGCACATCTGTAGCCACTATTTATCTGGATCCTGCCTTGGTTGTATCCACATTATTTGGCGTGTGGCCCAGAAGTTGGCGATGTCCGCATATCCCGCGATGGCATCTGGTGTTATTCTCCATGATCGATTGATAGCTTCTTGTATGTCCCATAGGTATGCTTTGAATATGATTATGTTCTCCCTCTTATGCATGGCCTGTGGCCTAGATCTCAGTAATAGGTATGTTGCTCCCGCTGGCTGTGGTCTGGTAAAAAAAATTACATACCCTGGTTCTTGCCATCCCATGAAGGCTATTGGGGTGATCAACCATGAGTAATGGAACTATATGCCTAGGTCTTGTGCATCCTTCCAGTCCTCTTGAAATAAGTTCAAGATATGGCACCTAGCTCATACAGGTGCCTTCTGCGCACTGAGTTGCAACTGCAATGACTCCTGCTAGTACTTCGTCTTTGCGACATTTTCTGAGCAATTTGTAGACTAATGTATTTGCACCCAATTGTGTAGCTACGTTGTTGATTCACTTGATCATGATGCCCCTCGTTCCCCTGACAGTGCCATATTTCTTCTTCATTTCTTCTACCAACTCTTTCTCCTTGGATTTGTCATCCATAATCAATATGGGATCCATACCCTGGGTTGGTAACCCTGTGAATTGTGCGATAAGGTCAACAGTTATGGGGACGGGTTTGTCCAGTCATATGTCCCCTCCATGTGTGACTGCTAACAGCTGTTTGACGCATGTTGTCATGTACCGGCCTCTGCCAAAATGTGGTAGCTTCAGCAAACCTAAGATTCCTGTTATGTCTAGCCTAGTTGCCCACTGGTGTGGTTGGTTGATCATTTCTCCAAGTCGGGTTATGCTTATGGTATGCATAAAGACCCTCTACCCAACTTCCAGGAACTTGGTTTCATCTAATACATCACGGTCTGAATATTTGAGCTTCCTTTCGTGACCCAATAGCTCCGGTTCTACTTGTACTCCAGCTGGTATGCGTGGTAGAATAATTTCTGCTGCAGGTTTCTTGTGGGGTGAGCTTCGTATTTGAACTCTGTCTTCCTGCTGTGGTGGCTGGTTTGAAGTTCCAACAACTTCCGGTTGTTTCCCCATCATCCATTTTGGCCAAGCCGAGGCATTTGCAGCAGTCTCCTCTATTGGTTGACCTAAGATGGTTGTTTGAGACTCATATGGTTGTGCTCGTGCTTCCAGATTTTGTGTCATTTCGTTAACTTCCAGGGCTTCTTCGGTACTTTCTGGTTGCACTTCCTGTTGGGTTTCCACTTCCTCGTTCTGAGGCACCTGTGCCACTACTGGCGTATCCACTTTCATGGCCTCTGCTTGTGGCTATTGAATCTCTTCCAGTATCGGTGTAGAGTTTATGGGTATCATCTTTGGGGATGGGATTTCGTCGATGTCAACAATCTTCGACTGTTGTTGTTCGTTCTCTTCCAGCAATCCTCGTGACCTAGTTTGAACCCTGGTTGCTTTGGCTGTCTGGATTGCTTTTGCTGGCTTCCATGGTGCCATAGTGGTGACTGTCGAATGTTTGCTGAGTTCGAATAACTTTGGTGAGCTCTATGGTCTCTCTCTATTCGTTATGGCTTCTATTACTCTCTCTCTGTTTTCCTTTCGTGAATAGACTAGTTTCTCCCGTGCTCACGTGTTGTATGGGCTTGTCATGAAGCTTGTCGAGGATGCTTCCTCCATTATGCGTTTAATGCATCATAACTATGGGTTCAATGCATATGTGACAGTTTCATACTTTCCATTGCGCTTTCTTTTCCATCTCCCTTTGGTGTGTTTAATGTGATGTCCCATCGATCCTTGCCGTGCTTTAATTCCTCTTAGTGTTGTCCTGTCATACTGCTTTTTCCGACTTTTTGTTTCCTGCTTGTTTTCCCTTTGTATATAACCGTTGTTCGTGCCTTTGCCGAATTTTTGTTTCGAATGTCATATGGCCTTTCTATCTCTAGCGTGCTGTGTGCTTTTTAATCTTTTTCCTTTTTGTTCTCTTTTTTTTTTTTTACTGCGCGGTGGGTGGTCGACTGTCCTTATACAGCTTCAGTCTGCTCCCATTAATCATTCCTATGAGGTCTGCGCATGCTAAATATCGTAACTATATAATTCCTCCATCTGTGACATATTTTACCTCGTATGGTCCTAGCCAATGCATTCTAAGCTTCCCCGGGTGCTGAAACGACTTGATGTCGTAGAGCAGTACTAGATCTCCTTCCTTGAACAGTTTCTTCTTGATGTGTCGATTGTGCCAAGCTTTGTCTCTTGCTTTCTACACTTATTGATGGAATCCTGTCAGGATTCGGTCTTCCTCCATTGACAATAACTGATTCAGTCTTTCCTGTACTGCACCTCGTTCTGTCATGTGTGTGATAGCTGCTACGCATAAGCTGGGTACTAAAAATTCTAATGGCACTACTTCTTTTTGGCCATAGACTAGTTTGAATGGTGTGTGCCCTGTCAAATTTTTTCATGTGGTCCTATATGCCCAAAATACTTCTGGTACTTTGAGGTCTCAGTCGTCTCTGTTGACATTACAGATCTTTGTCAGTGCGTTCCCTAGAATTTTGTTGAAGGCTTCTACTGTGCCATTTGCTTGTGCGTGATATAGTGTGCTCTTCTGGTGATGAACTTCAAATTATTCAGTCATCGCGCGGATGGTGCTATTTATGAAGTGTGTTCCTTGGTAGCTCATCAGAACTCTTGGGCACCCAAATCTAGTGATTAATTGTTCAAACAAGAAGTGTGCAGCTGTCTCTGCGCTGCAATCTTTTACTGCTGCAGCTTCCGCCTATCTTGTTAGGTATTCTGTTGCGGTGATAATGTATCTTTCCCCTGTTCTTTTGGCTTGTGGGTTAATTGGTCCCACAAAGTCTATTGCCCATTTTTCAAATGCCTATAATGTTACTTGTGGTCGTAGTGGCATCTCGTCCCTTCTATTGGGTTTGCCTACCCATTGACAGACATCGCATCTCTGACGATACTCTTTCAAGTCCCTGTGAATCATTGGCCACCATAGTCCCGTGCATAGTACCTTATGCGCAGTAGCTTTTCTTGCATAATGACCTCCTACGATTCCCTCGTGGGCTTCTGCTAAAATTCTTGGTCTTTCGTGCTCTAATACGCACCTTCGCAAGATGTTGTCTATGCCCATATTGTACCTGTTGGCACTAGGCCGAAGTGGAAAGAAGGATGATCATGGGAAAGAAAGTGTGCATAAACGAAAATAACAATTGGAAGGTAACACAACACATGCGCATGCAAGAAAGCGTGCACAAGGAAAGTGGCAAATGGAGGAAGAAAAACTCGCACGCATGGGAGGAAGACCTAACGTTGGTAGGGTTAGAGTTTTGGTAATACATTGTAAATGGTTGAAGAGCCTGATATATATAAATATAGATATGCATGTATCATAGAGAGGTTGGTTCTCTTTTGTATTAGTTTATCTTTTGTAGTATTCCATCATAGTTATGTACAAGTTGATGCGTTATGTAATACTGCTATGAACCATTTTTGGAAGCTGTTGAGCTCAAAACAGAGGAGAGAAGGAAGATCTGAGGATTAGATCGTAGACTGTGGAGCTTGGTGTGATCTAGTTCGCCTCATACAGATCTTACCCATCTGAGGGAATTGTAAGCACGCGATGCTGGAGGTGAAAAACTACCATAATAAAAGAGCCAAGAGCCAAATCTTTGTGGACATAGCCCAGGAGGGGGTGAACCATGATAATATCTGTGTAATGTGATGAATGCATGTATGTCTTTGTTTGCTTTCAGTAGTCAATTGTTATGCTTAATGAATGAGTTAATACATTGTTATGTAATATGATTTTTTTGTTCGGGAAATAAACTGTGAAAGATAGATGCACACTCATGAATAATAGTAAATTGCAATCACAATTCGTAGTATACGGCTTTGATTAATAAACCCCTATCTCATACTCAATCCAAGGCTATCTTACAGCCACCCATTCAAAGCTATCTTGGGTGAGACTGTGCAGTGCACTCTGTGTACTATGTTGCCTTCTGGTTTACCAGGAGGGCTAATAGTTTTAGAGACTTTGTTGGAAACCCGAAAGATATGAACCCTGGGTAAATAAATCAGACAGTAAAGGAGAGTAGTAACCAACAAATGGTTCCGTTGCCGTGTTAATAGTAACAAGAGAGGAATGAGTAGATGAGATAGATTGAACGAGAAAAGAATGAGCGGAATAAGAAGAGCAATGAGACATTAGGATGGAATGTTAAGACCTTGGAACCCCACAAAAACAGAAATCGAAGGCTGGTTGAGAACCAAAGAGCTAGATTTTGCATAGAATGACAATAGAAACCCTAGAATCACACCTCACAAATATCTGGACAAATACGTGTTTACTGATTTACACGAAGTCTTTTTTTGTGATTTTCCACATATACTAAAAGAGTGGATACTAAGGTTGAAGAATAACCATGTGACAAACCAGATTCGACCGCTAGATTGGACTCTGATACAGATTGAGCAGTTACAGAAGGTGAACAACAAATTCACCTGTGTAGTAGACTTTCGGCTTAACAATATTGTGGCAGGTTTCATCACTGAATTTGCAGTTTACACAGCGAAGTGATATAGTGCAATAGAGAAATAATTTCTACGTGGACCTCGAGGAAGGTACATTCAATCTTGTATACTTCTATTAAGATACTGCTATATAACAAAGGTGTAATGACAATGGAATCAGGCAGCTGAAATTCCCTGTGTGCATGGGGGAAGGGGGGAAACACTGATAGAGAGAGGATAAATGGAAGGAGATAAGGATAAAGGAAAAAAGGAGGAGGAACCCTTGGACCCGGTCATGATGGATGACAACCAGCTCAAGTGGATCTTGGCATCATCAGGAACGACGCTTAGCAGAGTACCCTACCAATATAAGGTGAATACTAAGAAGAGAGCCGTAACCGTGAGGGAAGGCTTAGCGAGCGATGAGGAAGAGGTAGATGATCTCTGGGATGTGGAGCAGATTGAGGAAATCCTGCGTGAAACATATGAGAGGAAGATGAGAGGTCCAAGAACGGGAGGAG
>JASDQU010207524.1:15145-25758 GCA_032191745.1 Picea mariana
TTCGCTTAGTGTTGTCCTGTCATACTGCTTTTTCCGACTTTTTGTTTCCTGCTTGTTTTCCCTTTGTATGTAACCGTTGTTCGTGCCTTTTCCGAATTTGTGTTTCGAATGTCATATGGCCTTTCTATCTCTAGCGTGCTGTGTGCTTTTTAATCTTTTTTCCTTTTTGTTCTCTTTTTTTTTTTTTACTGCGCGGTGGGTGGTCGACTGTCCTTATACAGCTTCAGTCTGCTCCCATTAATCATTCCTATGAGGTCTGCGCCTGCTAAATATCGTAACTATACAATTCCTCCATCTGTGACATATTTTACCTCGTATGGTCCTAGCCAATGCATTCTAAGCTTCCCCAGGTGCTGAAACGACTTGATGTCGTAGAGCAGTACTAGATCTCCTTCCTTGAACGGTTTCTTCTTGATGTGTCGATTGTGACAAGCTTTGTCTCTTGCTTTCTACACTTATTGATGGAATCCTGTCAGGATTCGGTCTTCCTCCATTGACAATAACTGATCCAGTCTTTCCTGTACTGCACCTCGTTCTGTCATGTGTGTGATAGCTGCTACGCATAAGATGGGTACTAAAAATTCTAATGGCACTACTTCTTTTTGGCCATAGACTAGTTTGAATGGTGTGTGCCCTGTCAAATTTTTGCATGTGGTCCTATATGCCCAAAATACTTCTGGTACTTTGAGGTATCAGTCGTCTCTATTGACATTACAGATCTTTGTCACTGTGTTCCCTAGAATTTTGTTGAAGGCTTCTACTGTGCCATTTGCTTGTGGGTGATATAGTGTGCTCTTCTGGTGATGAAATTCAAATTATTCAGTCATCGCGCGGATGGTGCTATTTATGAAGTGTGTTCCTTGGTAGCTCATTAGAACTCTTGGGCACCCAAATATAGTGATTAATTGTTCAAACAAGAAGTGTGCAGCTGTCTCTGCGCTGCAATCTTTTACTGCTGCAGCTTCCACCTATCTTGTTAGGTATTCTGTTGCGGTGATAATGTATCTTGCCCCTGTTCTTTTGGCTTGTGGGTTAATTGGTCCCACAAAGTCTATTGCCCATTTTTCAAATGCCTATAATGTTACTTGTGGTCGTAGTGGTATCTCGTCCCTTCTGTTGGGTTTGCCTACCCATTGACAGACATCGCATCTCTGACGATACTCTTTCAAGTCCCTGTGAATCATTGGCCACCATAGTCCCGCGCGTAGTACCTTATGCGCAATAGATTTTCTTGCATAATGACCTCCTACGATTCCCTCGTGGGCTTCTGCTAAAATTCTTGGTCATTCGTGCTCTAATACGCACCTTCGCAAGATGTTGTCTGTGCCCATATTGTACTTGTTGGCACTAGGCCGAAGTGGAAAGAAGGATGATCATGGGAAAGAAAGTGTGCATAAACGAAAATAACAATTGGAAGGTAACACAACACATGCGCATGCAAGAAAGCGTGCACAAGGAAAGTGGCAAATGGAGGAAGAAAAACTCGCACGCATGGGAGGAAGACCTAACGTCGATAGGGTTAGAGTTTTGGTAATACATTGTAAATGGTTGAAGAGCCCGATATATATAAATATAGATATGCATGTATCATAGAGAGGTTGGTTCTCTTTTGTATTAGTTCATCTTTTGTAGTATTCCATCATAGTTATGTATAAGTTGATGCATTATGTAATACTGCTATGAACCATTTTTGGAAGCTGTTGAGCTCAAAACAGAGGAGAGAAGGAAGATCTGAGGATTAGATCGTAGAATGTGGAGCTTGGTGTGATCTAGTTCACCTCATACAGATCTTACCCATCTGAGGGAATTGTAAGCACGCGACGCTGGAGGTGAAAAACTACCATAATAAAAGAGCCAAGAGCCAAATCTTTGTGGACATAGCCCAGGAGGGGGTGAACCATGATAATATCTGTGTAATGTGATGAATGCATCTATGTCTTTGTTTGCTTTCAGTAGTCAATTGTTATGCTTAATGAATGAGTTAATACATTGTTATGTAATATGATTGTGTTGTTCGGGAAATAAACTGTGAAAGATAGATGCACACTCATGAATAATAGTAAATTGCAATCACAATTCGTAGTATACGGCTTTGATTAATAAACCCCTATCTCATACTCAATCCAAGGCTATCTTACAACCACCCATTCAAAGCTATCTTGGGTGAGACTGTGCAGTGCACTCTGTGTACTATGTTGCCTTCTGGTTTACCAGGAGGGCTAATAGTTTTAGAGACTTTGTTGGAAACCCGAAAGATATGAACCTTGGGTAAATAACTCAGACAGTAAAGGAGAGTAGTAACCAACAAATGGTTCCGTTGCCGTGTTAATAGTAACAAGAAAGGACTGAGTAGATGAGATAGATTGAACGAGAAAAGAATGAGCGGAATAAGAAGAGAAATGAGACATTAGGATGGAATGTTAAGACCTTGGAACCCCACAAAAATAGAAATCGAAGGCTGGTTGAGAACCAAAGAGCTAGATTTTGCATAGAATGACAATAGAAACCCTAGAATCACACCTCACAAATATCTGGACAAATACGTGTTTACTGATTTACACGAAGTCTTTTTTTGTGATTTTCCACATCTACTAAAAGAGTGGATACTAAGGTTGAAGAATAACCATGTGACAAACCAGATTCGACTGCTAGATTGGACTCTGATACAGATTGAGCAGTTACAGAAGGTGAACAACAAATTCACCTGTGTAGTAGACTTTCAGCTTAACAATATTGTGGCAGGTTTCATCACTGAATTTGCAGTTGACACAGCGAAGTGATATAGTGAAATAGAGAAATAATTTCTACGTGGACCTCGAGGAAGGTACATTCAATCTTGTATACTTCTATTAAGATACTGCTATATAACAAAGGTGTAATGACAATGGAATCAGGCAGCTAAAATTCCCTGTGTGCATGGGGGAAGGGGGGAAACACTGATAGAGAGAGGATAAATGGAAGGAGATAAGGATAAAGGAAAAAAGGAGGAGGAACCCTTGGACCCGGTCATGATGGATGACAACCAGCTCAAGTGGATCTTGGCGTCATCAGGAACAACACTTAGCAGAGTACCCTACCAATATAAGGTGAATACTAAGAAGAGAGCCGTAACCGTGAGGGAAGGCTTAGCGAGCGATGAGGAAGAGGTAGATGATCTCTGGGATGTGGAGCAGATTGAGGAAATCCTGCGTGAAACATATGAGAGGAAGATGAGAGGTCCAAGAACGGGAGGAGAAGGCATCCATCCTATCCATCTTAATGTCAGGGTGGAACCCATAAACCCATGTGCGACTAATACACCAAAGAGAACACCACTATTTAGACAACCAAAGTTCGAAGGAAGTCTGATAGAAAGAAGCACATCTACTCAAGGAGCAACAATAGGAGGATCCAGTTCAGGCAGCACTAGTCAAGTATCTACACCGCGCGGAGGAGGTAGTAGTTCAGTATTCAAAATGGCAGGACACAATCCCACTATCAGATTACCGGAATTTCGAGGGGAAGCAACAGAAGACCCTGAGAATCATTTGTTCATTTGTGAAAATATCTGGGAAGAAAAGTAGATCACTGATGAAGATACCAAACTTGTGTAGCTAGCGATTATGCTAAGAGACCATGCACTAGACTGGTACATGAGTCTAGACACAAACAATGCCCTTGGTACGACAAGGATACTAACAGAAATTAAGAAGCTACTGATTAATGAGTTCTAGAAGCCAAGCTTAGAGGATCAGTACATGAACGAGATGATCAAGATAAGACATAAACTAGGAGAATCTACATGGGAGATTGACCATAGATTCAAGTGACTAAAGGGAAAACTAAAATACCTTATGACCGAGATGCAACATCGGCACCTGTTTGTCAACTCACTATGCCCACACTTAAAATATCCCTTACGACAACATAAATTTCAGACCTAGGCAAAGGATCTGTAAGCAACCTTGCAACTGGAAGAGAACTAGTGCCAGCAGACAGACCCAGCTATTGAGGAATTGAAGGAGGATTTGAAGAATCTAACATTTCAGTTGAACTAGAATAAGAACAAGGACAAACAAGAAGCCGTTTGGTGCACCACATGTAGGATAGAAGGACACCACAAGAACAAATTCCCAACATTGGCGCAGTATATGGAAACATGTATGCCAAATTCGCTACCACAAGGAGGATTATGGTGTGCAATATGCAAGAAACCAGGTCACGACCCTTATCACTGCATGATGATGCAGAAATACCAGATAGTTCCAAAGAATTCATATTGCACCTTTTGTAAGTCAGTGGGCCACGAAGATAAACATTGCATAACTATGGAGCTGATGTGGGAAAGAACATCAGACACATAAAGGGTACAGGCCGAAATGATGATTGGGAAAACAACGCCACAGTTTAATCAATCCCCAACTCCATACAACACTGCACAGCTGTAGTACAATACTGCGCAACAACCATACAATAACATGTAGCCACAATATAACTCGACACAGCCCTAGTACAATACCGCATAGTACAATCAGGCACCACAATCTAATGCATTGAGAGGTGACCGAGCAGGCTAACAAGGAGGAGGAAAAGCCAGAGGAGGTTTCGTACGCCGTAGAGGACCAATCACATGTCACAATTGTCAGCAACCATGACATTATGCACAATAATGTCCACTTCCACCAGCAACATGTATGTGTTGTCGCGCATCATACCAGGATACAGAGGAATTTCTGACACTAGTAGTAAATATTTAGGAAAAGAGGAAACCGAACAATCAGAATGTTCAGTGGATTTCAACCGAATCAAGGGATCATGGACGAAACATCAATATAATCACTTATGGAGGACAAAAACAGGAAATGATGTAGTTCACCAGGAACCAACACAAAACCAATGGGTAAAGAAGAACATTGAACCAAGAAATCAGTTTGACGCGCCAAAAGAAAAGGAGACCTTTAAGGAAGCCAGACAAGAATTTCAGAAGGAGGACACAATGTCGACTTCAACTGTGCAACCATTCAAGGAATCCCCAGAATATGAGATGCCGCCATCATTGGATCGTACCAACGGAATGCAGCCCAAGGGACAAGTAAGTAAAATCAAGGCTTTTTGCAATCATGCGTGAAAGTATTAAGTGATCCTTCATCTAAGAAAATATTGCAAAACATACTAGAGAAATGTAGCAGTGAGACGGAAGAAAAGATAGAACCAAAAACCGTCAACCACCTACACACAAGAAGAAGAACAAGTAGGGAATTTAGACTAAATGCTAACATTGGGGATTTCAATATGGGAGACATTATACTAGACGTAGGATCTGAAGTCAATGTGCTACCAAAGAAGACATGGCAATGTATGGGAGAGCCAACACTGGGATACTCAAATGTCCAATTAAAACTAGCAAATCAACATAGAGTCCTACCAATAGGCATACTACAAGGAGTGACAATAGATCTTGATGGAGTGTGCATTAAAGCATATTTTGAAGTCATTGAAATAGTAGACGAAACAACACCTTACCTGACATTTCTTGGTCTGGATTGGTCATTTGAAAATCATACCATAATCAATTTGAAAACCAGGAAAACGACATTTGAATATGGAGAATACAGGGTCATAGCACCACTAGATCCATTAGAAGGGGAGAGGTTCGTAGAACCCACTTGCCTAGAATTATAGGAGATCAACCAGTTGTACAGAACAACTACATGCGATGAGGATTACATAAACCCAATTGCATACGAGGTACTCAGTTGGCAGAGCATTACTTCATGTGCAATAGACTCAAACACTGGGTTAGAAAACTAGTAGCAAAGACTACACGAAGTATCCACATGAAGATGTGCAAGAACAGACCGCGTAGTAAGATGGGTAGGCATAGAAATTAGAGAACCACCCAGTTTCCATAGACTAAATGATTTGGAAACATTCTTCACACAATATGAAGACGAAGTATTAGAAAACCAGCGATTGTTAGCACTTGACTTAGCACTCAAGACCACACCCGCAAGATGGTGGGGCACACATAAAGAGACCATCACAGAATGGTATCAATGTAAGCGACTACTGCGCATAAGGTTTGATGCAGAACAAGAATACAAGAAATAGTAGAAATACGACGGACAAGAAGCACCAACGAAACACTTGGCGAAGTGCAAAACGCTGTGGAAAATGACACCACCAGAAGAATGGCCTCATCACTTCATACATACTTTAGAGGGCATATACAGACCAGGAATTGTGCAATGGAACTACAACATGGAGGGCATTTCAACAGAACTTCACAATCACTTTCTCATTCGAGCATGAGAACCCCAACATAGATGCAACCCTCAAACGAATCAGAGGAGTAATATTCATCAAAGAACCGGGAATAGAATTTATCACAGAAGAGAAACAACGGAATAAACAGACAGTCAAGGAACTACTGTCATGTTACCATGTACAAGAGGAAGCACCAGATGAATATGATCCACGTGATATTCAGATCGAAGAATTAGAAGTCGAAAGAGATGTGGAAGGACCAACCATNAGAGAACCACCCAGTTTCCATAGACTAAATGATTTGGAAACATTCTTCACACAATATGAAGACGAAGTATTAGAAAACCAGCGATTGTTAGCACTTGACTTAGCACTCAAGGCCACACCCGCAAGATGGTGGGGCGCACATAAAGAGACCATCACAGAACGGTATCAATGTAAGTGACTACTGCGCATAAGGTTTGATGCAGAACAAGAATACAAGAAACAGTAGAAATACGACGGACAAGAAGCACCAACGAAACACTTGGCGAAGTGAAAAACGCTGTGGAAAATGACACCACCAGAAGAATGGCCTCATCACTTCATACATACTTTAGAGGGAATATACAGACCAGGAATTGTGCAATGGAACTACAACATGGAGGGAATTTCAACAGAACTTCACAATCACTTTCTCATTCGAGCATGAGAACCCCAACATAGATGCAACCCTCAAACGAATCAGAGGAGTAATATTCATCAAAGAATCGGGAATAGAATTTATCACATAAGAGAAACAACGAGATAAACAAATAGTCAAGGAACTACTGTCATGTTACCATGTACAAGAGGAAGCACCAGATGAAGATGATCCACGTGATATTCAGATCGAAGAATTAGAAGTCGAAAGAGATGTGGAAGGACCAACCATAGAATCATAAGTCATTTCCGTGCCAATCAAGGTAAAGAAAGTTAACATCGGGACAATTGAGCAGCCCAAAATGGCCAACATTGGAGATTACTGGGATGAGAAAACAATAGAAAACATCACATAATTGTTGCACGAATATAGCGACCTTTTTCCCACAACATTTACAGAGATGAAGGGTGTAGCCGGAGAATTAGGAGAGATGAAGATACCACTCAGACCTGAAACGAGACCTATTCGACAGTGACCCTACAGACTGAACGTTATGCTACCAAAATATCATAAGAATATTGAAGAGCTCATCCTCTTGATATTATGTTTCTTACTCAGGTACCTTGCTTATCGACCAAGGAGGGAGTTACAACCACATTGAGGAAGCCAATGACCGATCTCAAGGAAGGGCTTTGGAGCCCATCGACTTCAACAAGCTCATCTACTGATTGTATGCTTTGAATATCTCATTGGTAATGGAAAATTATTTACATTCTTTTAGATTTCTTGTTCATGATAATGTTATGGTTTCTCTTTGTTTTTCTTTATTGCATGAATAATATAGGGTTTGGAGATTGTCAAGTAAACTTAGGGTTTTGGTTATATAACTCCAAACACCATTTTTGTCTAGGATTAATGTGCAACCATTAAGCCAGTGCAATTTGTCTACACTTATATCAAATTTACACCAATAGATTGGCGAATCCACTTGGGAAAAGATCCATATGTTCTTCCTTAGTTGTGGGTGTGTTTTTTCTCCCCCTCACCCCTCTTACTCATAGTTTAGATCTTGCATCATCTTTCTATTTTTGTATTTGTTGTTTTTTCACAGGTCATTAGGTCGAAATCCTTCGTCTTTGCCTTAGGAATAAGATGGAAACTTCCACTATCAATTTTAACACCATCGCATTTTTTGACCCATGTTTCTACACTCATCTAATGCATATTTTGACCCCTTTTCTAACACTAGTCTAGTGCACCTTTTGGGGTTTTTTTTGCACTCATTTAGTGTAGTTTTTAGTACCCGTCTCTACACTACTGGCAGAACTTTTGGGGTACTTTTCTACATTGTTATTAGAATTAAAAAGAATTACATTTTTGGTTTTGTCTCGTTCTAAGAAATACTCATATAGCATTTTAGGGTGTTGTTACTTTTATGTAATGTATTTTTAGAAAAATGTTGTAGGTGAAGAAGAGGACCTGGAAGATTCCTAATATCTTCCTCTTTTAGGATTTCTCTTTGTTTCATTTCATATTTTTTTTTTGGTACAATAAGTTTAGAACCACATTTTTCTTGAATATCCCTTAGACTTGCTTCAAATTACAAAAACTTTGGATGAAGAAAAACTTATGTTCTTGCATTAGTACTTGTCCTTGGTATTTTGGATTTTGTTTGAAGTCTTGGTCTTTACTTTTTATAGCTAGTTAGATACCTATTTTTTAGTTGTCAACCCTTGCTTGTTTTCTATTATAATAGGTCTTTGATTTCATAACGAAAAATTAGTAGAGTTAAAGAAAAGAACCTCCTTTGTTTCCTATTATTAGACTAGTTCATCTTACTTTTCAATTTGAAATTGCATACTCATTTAGTTATAGTCCATATCTCCGTTGAAGTAGGAACTTGTGCTTGTAGATATGAATTGATTGATTCTTATTTATCTTTAGAAAGATCATTGAGATAAATAAAAAGCTCATTATACTATAGTATTTGTCTCAATTTTTAGTTAGCATTTCAATTTCAAATCTCATTAATTGTAATCACATCTAATTCAAGGATTTTTTAAGTTGGTTATGTTAGACAAATGAGAGGGGGGGGGTGAATTAGTTGTTACTGTGCTTAAACAATTATACCCATTTTAAACTCATTACATAACACTTAATGATGATCACAATAATTCAGGGAAGTAAGCAATAGAGTATTCAACATCAATCACACACATGAAGTATACAGAGATAGATATTCCTGAGGAAACCCATAAAGGGAGAAAACCTCTTCTTCTTAATATGATAAGTAGTATTTATATTTTGTACATTATCATTCTTATGAGCACCCACTCTTTGTGAGGCTACCACCTCTATTTTACAAGCTCCAACTTGCTGAGAGCGCCAACTCTCTAGTTTCTCTAGAAACCACTAGAAGGAAGCAACAACTCCCTGAGTGTTCCAGCACCAATTGGATGGAAGCACCAACTTCCAGTCACACATGCACCAACTTGTGTAACAGAGAACAATCGTTCTCCCTTGCACTACCCTAGTTTCTCTGGCTACCACCAGATGGAAGCTACAACTCCCTGTGTTCAAGAACCCACTTGAAACTCTAAGGACAACAATCCTCCTTAGAACCTCCCTACTACCCTTAGATATAAATCTTTGTTACTGAAATTCATTACAATGATATAGTATTAATCAATGTCTTATCGGTCTCATCAATGTTCTGMTACACTACTCTACTCTACCTACATCAATGTCTTCCTTCTGGCATCTTCTTGCACTTTCTATTCTTCTGCTCTGTCTCTGATTGTGCACCTTGGMTTTTTCTTCCTCTCTCAGATCATGCTTCACTGTTCTATCTCTTTCTATTCATGYTGTATTCTCCATTACATACAATTCAATTTTTTTTTCACAGAAACAACAACCTCTCTCCGTCACRAAATTATCCTTTTATTCATGCTCTCATCCACCGTTACACTCCCATATCCAATGCTCAAGTCRTCCTTCTCAGAACACTCATTTCAGGAATCTCAGAACACTCGTTTCGGGAAAATTAGAACGCTCAAGAGCCATGATTCCAACGCTCAGGAATGAATGATTCAACCACTCAGGAACGATGATTCAGTTAGTGTAACTGAATCGTAATTGATCAAGAAATCACAAGATGAAAAAGTAACCCTTCTATTAGATTCAATTTGATTAGCATCGTAGAATTATATCTTATTTAAATATCTTATTTCACATGACCAATGGCGGTGACCAGATGCTAGGATTAACAAACACTTGAGAAATTATCAATTCAACGGTCACGATTCAATCTCCTAAAATGGACGACTGTCATAACTTCGACATTTCACCCTTCAAAACTTTTGGGTTTGAAACCTTTCAAAACTTCTGAATCAAATTTCCTGAAGAGATCGGACGATTTACATTTATTTCGCAGAAACGAATCAATCATCAGATTTGGTTCTTACAAGGCTTAATCTGATGGCCAAGAATTAATCAACCGTTGAGATGGATGGCCACCTTTTTCTCCAGGTCTTCGGCTATTATACTTACGATATTATTCCACTGTATCTTGATCAATGGTTGAGAGTGCACTCGACATCAAATCAATGATTGATATCTCCTTCAGGTCTCCGGACTTCAGAGATTTGAACTTACGCTATCCTTGTTAGAAAAACAGGACCGCGGAGCAATAAAATAAAACAAATGCAGAAACAAAACACAGAAGACACACAATACAAGAGAGACA
>JASDQU010207526.1:0-28375 GCA_032191745.1 Picea mariana
TATGTGGGCACAAAAGAACAAGTGGCAGACATCTTTACAAAACCACTTCCACGGGAAGCCTTTGAATATCTTCGCCAAAGACTTGGAGTTATTTCTACTCCAAGAATGAATGTTTTTTGAATTATTTTTGAATGCTTATCTTATATGTCTTAGATGTACACGAGGAAGCACCATAAGAGGACATTCTGTCAGGGGGAGCAACCCTGGATGGAAACATACCTTTGCCATTGATGAAAAAGGGGGAGAGATTTATTAGATACAGAGGACAGAGGCATGGTTCCAGGGGGAGCAGATTTATCAAATGCAGAGGACAAGGGCATGGTTCCAGGGGGAGCATGAGTGATATGATTTCAATATTACATCAGAGTGTTTCCATCAATGCCAAAGGGGGAGATTGTTGATTAAGGTTGGTTGTCATTGATGTCAACCCTTGAAGAAAGCCCCGTAGCACAAAGGTTTGAGTAATGGACCCAATATTGTTTGATGTAAATATGACTCATTATTTTTTTGTCATTGTTGATAAGAAGTAAATATGGATGAACTCCAAAGCAATCCCCTTATGGTGAAAGCCCTCATGGGAAGACGCCTTGTGGAGTAAGAGAACACATGCTTAATTGTGGAATAATGAGATGAAGGAAAATAATTTTTCCAGGGAAAATATCCTAGATGTATAGTTCTTGTCATTTCATTTCCGGTGGTATGTGGAACGTCACATAATTCCTCACGGTTAGAGAGTTATGGCCATGAGAAGTTGGAGACCCCAGGTTTGGGTAATGGACCCAAGTTTGTTTGATGGGTAACGGTATGAGTTATGATATATTTNTACATCTCATACCATTTCTGTTGGTATGTAGAACATCACATAACTCCTCATGGTTTGAGATTTATGGCCTTACGAAGTTGGAGGACCCTCATATGTCATCTAGAAGCCCCAAAAGGTCAAAGTAATCAAAGTGGTTTAAGAGATTTTAAAAGGTAAATAATAAAGTGAAGTGATAATTTTATTATAATTCAAAGTGAATACAAAAAAATTATTTCAATAATAAATTTAATGGAGAAATTAGAAGTGGACCCAACACTAAAATAAGGAAAGTGGGCCAAGTGACCTAGAAGATGTTTTTAAGGAAGCTACTTGGAGAGTATAAATAAGAGGCAAGGCTCTCTCATTTGAATCACACTTGAGAACATTGAATATCTATATGTGTCTGAGTTAACCAAGGATATCTAAACCGAAATTCTGAGTGAAGGTGAAGAAAAAAAGGCCGAAATGCAAGGAAGGATAATTTTTTTTTATGGTGCTTTCTAAGGTATGTTATTTACAGGTCATCTCACCATTTTCGCTATAACGTTTTTTCTATAATGATTCAGACCTTGAAATTTCTATGCAAGTGAGAAAACATATCCAAGTATATGTGAAAAACAATTCATATTGTGGGTCGTTGTATTTTTGGAGTTACACTCTGTGGAAAATAGGGTTTGTGGTCAGTCCTGAAACTAGTCAAAATCAGGTGTTTCAGGTAAAAACGTCATATATTATTCATAACAGATCTAAATTCAGTGAGAAAAAATGTGTTGGTTATGGTATAGTCTATATTATTTTTTGTAACAGTTTCATATCATTTCATCGAATCCTTTGTGTGGGGCATTCTCTACAAAGTCTCTCTCTAGAATAAGCCAGAATTCAACTCCAAACGTAAAAACGTCATAACTTCTTCATAACAGATCCAAATTCAGTGAGACAAAATGTGTTAGTTAGGGTATATTCTTTAGTATGCTGTGTAATAGTTTCATATCAATTCATCAAATATTTTGTGCGGGGCACTCTCTACAAGGTCACTCTCTAGAATAAGCCAGAATTCAACAAGGTATGCCATTTTTGCTATAACTCCTTTTCTAAGAGGTTCCAAGTTGTGACACTTGGAGGAATTGCATAAAAAACACTTAATAACATTGTGTATCAGTTTTAGATCTTTATACATTGTTCAAATTTAGGGTTTTTGACTATTCCAAAACTAGGCATGTGAGACTAAAGAAAAGTTTGATGAAAATGCTAGTCTCTTGTTTTTAAAGTTAAGGAAGGTTTGCATGAATGTGATCATATGCACCAGGTCTATTACAGAGATACAAATCAGATTTGGATGATGAAATGGATGAGGGATTTTGGTTGTGGTACATGTTGAGTACATGGTTGAGACAAGTAGTTGATGAGTTGGTGCACATACATGATGTGTATAGTTGATGATGTTGGTACATATTGATGAGTAGTTGACACATGATTGGTACATACTTGGTACATGGTTGGATGCACTTTTTTATGGTATAGGTTGATTACAAGTTGAGGTATAGGTTGATGCATGGTTGATGCACTTTTTTATGGTATAGGTTGATTATAGGTTGGTGCATGGTTGATGCACTTGTTTATGGTACAGGTTGATTACAGGTTGAGGTACAGGTTGATGCATGGTTGATGCATGGTTCGGATTTATTGGTACAGGTTTATAACGGTATATCTCACAGTGATAGTGTGACAGTGGTTCCATCATTCTACTTCTACTTCAGGGTGGCAAGACGGGGCAAGGATAGGTGGTTGTAGCCACCTTCCAGTTGTAGATGGAGAACATAGGGGGTTGTAGCCTCCTTCTGGTTGTAGCCAGAGAATTGGGGATTTGGAGCTTCCCTCAGGTTGTAGCCTGAGAAACTAGGGGGTTGGAGCCTCCTTCCATTTGCAGCTGGAAAACAAAGAAAGTTGGTGCTTCCAATGAATGTAATTCTTCAAGACATATAAGAAAAAACATTATGTGGTTTTCTCCCGATTTGGGTTTCCACGTAAAACATTGTTGTACTATGTATGTGTATGATTGTTCATTTGTTCATTGCTTATTTACTCTGCAGTTATTGGATGATAATTATTCATTGATATAACACTTGGATTATATGGTTAAAAGGGATTAAATTGCTCTATTACTGATTCACCCCCCCTCTCAGTAATCCAACAGTAATAGCATTCTCCAGGGCGATGTCTATTTCTACATACCTCTCACCAAGGTAGAGTAACATGCTTCAAAGGGCTCGGGGCTCCTGAAGCCAAGTACTCATGAATTAGAGGACAGTGATCCTTATCATGACCTTCTGATTTTCATCTGATACACCAAATATCTTCTCTTTTATCTTTTCCCTTGTCCTTTTTCATATCTTTGACCTGCAATGATAAGCTAATTAGCTGACTCAAAATTTGACCCATACCTGAACTAGAATCTCCCATAGGGGTTGATTCTAGTTTCATGGTGATATCCAGTGCCCCAGCTTGCGAAGCGATCTTCTATTGCATAAAAGGGAATCTGGTGTGTGGTAAGAGGGAAGAAATGAACCATTCTTTATTTTGTTCGTCCGAAATCTGAAAACTCAAATGACCTATCAGGGTCTTAAATCTCTGATCAAACTCCCAAACAGGTTTAGATAACTTTTTGCTTGATTTATTTCAACTCTGTGATGCACTGCGATTCTGACTTGGGTTTCTTGAATTCTAAAATCAACGCAGTCTTGATCTCATTCAGTGGTTTTTGCTAGACAACTCCTTGGACAAACTTCATGTACCAACTCAGTGCGTAGTCTCTTAGGGTAGTACTAAACTGATATCTCTTAACATCTTTGTCAGTGACATTATTAATACTCCATATAGCTTCGCATAATAACCAATGTTGATCAGGATCTTCAAATCCATCTCCCCTAAATGTGGGTAACCTCATCTCATCTGCCATATATCTTCCTAGGGTTCCTGACTAAGTATGCACTGAACCACTTGTACCAGTGCTCTAATTGTTCTGATAACTTAGGTCAATTTGGTTACTTAATGTTGTTAAAACAACAGGAGGTGTAACAGTACTTACTTCAACAGTCTACGCAGTCCCTGAAGTTTCTGACTCTTCTCGGCGAGGTTCTTCAGTCTTCCCTTCTTCTGCCCTAGCGAACTCTAAATGTTCCTTGTTCAGTAGCTCTTCTTCTTCTCCACTGTAGAACCCTTCCTCCTGAGCTGGTGGTTCGTGATTCTGCTCAAACAAGTCCACCAGAGGAACTTCTCTGAAAGTTCTCCCACTGTGTGTGTCCGACCTCTGTGTCATTGTCGCTGTCTGAATTCTTGAACATTAGCTTTTTCAATTTGACCCACTACTGTATCTTCAATATGTTATTCTCATGCAATAACATCTTGATATTCAAGTTCAAGAAGTGTAAAAATTTTCCTCTCAGTCCCTTAAAGAAATATCTCTCTAGTTGGCTATATGATTCTACTCTATCAATAGAAAACTCATTGATATACCCTCCAATGTTACTATCAAACCAGTGATCTAATTCTCTTGACACAGCGTTATCAACTCTCTTGACCTTCTTGATCAGCGCCGACATCCAAACCACAGGCGGTCTGAGTCTGATCTCAAACTGGGTATCTTCTAATCTGGCTAGCCACTCATATAGCTCCTTATGAATTCCTCCAAAGAAAATCTCGTGTATATCAGTAAATATATACCTTCCCAAACAATCCTCTGTACTAATATTAGGGTTCTTATTCTGAGATTCAACGAAGTCCTTCTCTTGTTATTCTATCCACTTATGAATCTATGTCTTCAATGGAAACCACCTTGACATTTCGTCAAAAGATCCCAGTCCCGACAATGGAACCATTTGTTGGCACAGGGGAAGACCCAGGGTTCATCTCTAACAGTGCACTGACAAGCCCTAACTATTGTCCCTTTCGAAAACACCTGTGAAGCAGATGCAGTCTCACCCGAAGTAGCAGTAGGGGGTTGCAGGATACAGGTGTCTACAACCAGAGAAGAAGAAAAGTGGGTCCAAGAAAACACACTCACACAGATCTAGTTATTATTTATCTTTCTTAAGCCGACTTCGCACAATATATCTCAGATCTAACACTATAATGCATTTAACAGTATATCAGAGAACAAAAGAACACAAGATGAATCACACACAACAACAAGATATACGTGGTTCACCCTCTCCCCAGGGCTACGTCCACAGAACTGCACTTATAATATATTAGATGAAAGCATGCATTTATATTTTCACTTAGCTTGCAGATATCTCTCTTTCTTTCCCCTATCCTCTCTCCCCTCCCTGCGTACCCAACTGCAGGATTGATCTTCGCACCTAGATAAAGATCTTACAATACGAGAATGCTCTCCCTCTCATAGCAACAATAATCACTCATAACATGCATGAATGTCGAATCAATCAACAACAACAACCCCATCCCAGGTCCTCTAGACCTTTTTTTATACACTACAATAGCTCACCAACAACCTTAAGCTGAAACCTAGGTGTCAAAACCCTAAATACCAAAACCCTATGTGTCTAAAACCCTAGGGAAACTTATCCCACGTTTTCAGGGCTTCGTCAGCCTGTCTTTCCTTCTTTCTTGTGAGGTGCTCCAAAGCATCTATTGGTGGCTTTTTCCTCTTATTGAGTCGTCCACGATCCATATTCCTTGTTGATATGTCTTCCTCGTTCTCCTCGTCCAACGACTTGATTTCTCTTACTTCGCTCCATCTTTTATTCTCTTTTGGTCACTTCGACCCAATCTCAGTCAACTTGTCTTCTGCGCAGTTCTCACTTTGCGCTTCTTTCCTTAATATTCACAACCTTTCATAACCAAGGGCCAACACTAACCAACAAAGTTCTCTAAGGAGAAATTTGTCTGATTCATCCAGTTCGTCTTTGTTTCCCTCATTTATCATCCACAATATGGCATCTAGTGGTGGCTCTGGTGGCACTGGAAGTGCTTCATCTTCTCAATATTCATCTTCGTCAGTGATTGGTAGCTTATATAGCCACCATATCTCTGTCCAATCTACCACAAATCCCACCAAATTTATCAAAAGGTATGGGATTTTTCAGTTTGAAGAAGACGCCACAACCACACCATGGAATGTGTCCTCTCCTCTTAACCTAGCATCTGTTACTCATCCACTTCCTAAATTCAAAGAAGATCTTCCTAATTTTTTAGGAAATAACATTCTCACTACAAACAAACACCTGGTGGATTTTTCTAATGCTTGTCCTAACATAGGAGCAAATGACAATGATACTTGCATGTGCTTATTTGTCAATTCCTTGGAAGGAAAGGCTACAACCGATTTCTTTGACCTTCCTCCTAAGATTTTGTCTACTTGGGAGGAGTTAATCTATTCGTTCAGATAAACTTATGGGAAATCTAAAAGCCCAACCGATAATTTAAGGGAATAAAATAACATCACCTATAAGGATGGTGAGACCATCAAGTCCTTCAACTTTCATTTCACTAATTTATACAATCAAATCTCGGAACTCATTCGACCTCAGAACCAAGCTGCTTCCATGCATTACCTTCCCCCTACCATCATAGGCTTGAAGAAAAAGCCATTGATAATCTTGGTTTTGTTCTGCATACTTGTTCAAAGTATGAAGAACAACTTGAAAGAACAAGTCTTCCCTAGGGAGAATCAGTTAAATAGATAAACATGTCCGCCCTATTACAACTAGTACAAGACATGAATAATTGTATGATAGCATTCGAGCGAAAGGGAACTGTCTCCCCTCTCACCCCTGGAACTTCATCCTCTTTTGCACCCCCCTTTAGATGTTCAATTGAAAATAATTTTCATCCCAAAGCTATCTTGCCTCAAAGTTGATGTAACTTTTGCGAAGAACACTATGAGGAAGCTACATGTGAGATAAGGAAGAGTGCCAGAGATCAAATCTTTGGTAAAAGACCAGAAAATACTATCGTTGTCCTAGATTTTGTAGAGCCAAAAGATGTAATATACCAGATATAAAATGTATGTAGAACAGAAATAAAATGCTAGTAATGGCAGAATAACAACAATATAACCAGAACATTCACCACAATAACACTGAAATGATATAAGAATAACCACATAAATAGCACTTTGTATCTGAAAGAAATGTTCGCGGGCCTCTTCGAGGGGGCAACCTCCAGTTGAGCAGAGATCTATTACAATAATCTCCAAGCTAGGGTTCTCATACCCTCGACTCCTATTTATACTAAAAAGAAGCATCTAGAGGAAGATCCTTCTGGAAGCGGAAGCTTCTATTAGGTCTTCTTACATCTGCCTTATTCTATTTTATTGAAAGGCCTTATTAATATTGACCTTTATTACATCTGAATATATTGTTCTACCTATGTGTGGGTTAGGACCCTAACATGTTCTCCCCCTTAAAAACAGCCTTGTCCTCAAGGTTTGAGATGAGGAAATTGTTGCAGAATGGTATCTGGTTCCCAAGTGGCGTTTGTTGGGGTTGTATCTTTCCACTGGACTAGCACTTCATTGATGGTTCTCTGACATAGGCGACGCTCACACTGGTCCAAAAATGCTTCTGGTTGTAGCCAAATGGATTCTTCTTCAGCTAACTCTAGAAGGTTGGTTTGAATTTGGCACTTAGCTCCAATCACCTTCTTTAAGCATGAAACATGAAAAACGGGATGTAGCTTCGAATGGCTGGGAAAAGCTAATTGATAGGCGACTTGTCCCACACACTTGAGCATGGTATAAGGACCATAAAATTTAGGCGCTAGCTTCTGACAATGATCGACCTTGAGGGAAGTTTGCTTGTAAGGTTGCAGTCAAAGAAACATCTGATCCCCTTTTGCAAATTGACATTCAGAGCGACCTTGATCTTCTTGTTTCTTCATGCAATTTTGTGCCATGACCAAATTCTCTTTGAGGGTACGGAGAATGGCCTCTCGAGTTGTAAGTGTTAGGTCAACTGTGTAAGGTAGCTAGAGAGGTAGTGGGGGGCCCAGAGGGCCCATAGTGATAATAGTGAAGTTCATTCAATGTAAGGTGGACTAGGTCCACTATATTATTAAATAAGGCCCACTATGGTAGTTAGATATAATAAATGGGTAATTAGATATAATAAATGTAAGAGGACTTCTTAGAAGGTTCTACTTCTAGAAGATTCCTCCTCTAGAATGTTCTTAGGTGATGGTAGAACTATATAAAGGGGTTCAAGCAATGTAATGAGACATGAAGAGAAGTATTGTATTTGGAGTGGTAGCTCAATAGGAGGATGCCCCCTCGAAGAGGCAAGTGAACAGGAGAGGATCCCTTCCATAATAGGATCCATTGTATGGTGTTGCCCTACCTCAAGGGTTTGATGGTAATAAAGGAGATTTTGCATATTGTTCTTGTATATCTATTGTGGTTCTTGTGTATTCAGTCTTTGGTTCTTAACAAGTGGTATCATAGCACTTTCCTTGGGCAAACATTGTGGGCAAACATTTTTTATTTTTGCAAATTTTTTTTCGAAGAAGAAAAAAAAGAGGGCCGCGACATTCTCGAAGTTTTCGGTATAATTCTGTGAAAAAATTGCAAAAAATGGTTATATATCTGAATTCCTCTCAGAAAACCACCCAAGTTGAAAAACAAAATCGTTCGAAACGGAGTCCAGGAAGTCAAGATATTGAAGTTTTAAAATCTGCAAATTTTCAGGATTTTTTCCACGGACGACGGAGAGAAATTTTTTATTTTTGTAGCATCTGGAGGCTTAATTTTCCCAAATAAATTATATATCTGAGTTCCTCTCACAATTTCTCCCAATTTCAAAAAAAAAATCATCCAAAACGACGTCCGGGAAGTGAAGTTATGAGCATTTTACTTCAACGGTTTTTTAGGGTTTTTCCAGAAAAAGCCGCGATTTTTTGCCGAAACTTATTGGGTCTATTTTTGGTTTTTTTTTCATGACGATTGAGGGAGTGAATATTTCATAGGGTGATCAAATGGCTATTTCTTCTCAAAACCTCAAAGAAATTCTTGAAGGATTCAAATCTCAATTGTATGACACATTGTGTAACACATTGCATGACAAATTTCATGACCTTGCAGATGGCCTCAATAATAGTTTTCGTAGTTCATTGGATAGCATGCATGAAATATTTCTTATGGAAAACATCAGGGATGAATATAATCAAGAAATATATGCTTGGTATGATTTTGAGGATGATTGTGATGATTGGTATATGGATAGTTGTCATTTCTGGGATGACAACCACTTCCATATTTTATTTGATGACTCTACTCCACCTTCTGTAGAGAACATCAATGTCCCACATCAAGAGCTAGTTACCAGCATTCAGTCTGCATATTCTACAGTGGTATTATTCCTTCCAGATTCTGATACGACCCTTTTCCACTATGTGGATGGATCTTCTTATTTGGATCCACATGATAGGTGTCAGTCTTTGGAGCATCATTTGGAGTTGGTTATTGGGTTCCAAAATCTTCCATGAGGAGTTCACATGAGCACTTGGACATGGGATTTAGGCTTACAATGGTGGTTGGACTACTTCAGCATGGTGGATTTCCTTTCTACATGGGACTTTGGTTCTTCAGTCTTCTTCAACATTATGGTCCACAATTATTCATGGGACCCTGGTATATGGTTGTACATCAAGCGTTGAGGACAACGCTTTCATAAGGGGGATGGAATGTAAGGTAGCTAAAGAGGTAGTGGGGGGCCTAGAGGGCCCATAGTGATAATAGTGGAATTCATTCAATGTAAGATGGACTAGGTCCACTATATTATTAAATAAAGCCCACTATGGTAGTTAGATATAATAAATGGTTAATTAGATATAATAAATGTAAGAGGACTTCTTAGAAGATTCTACTTCTAGAAGATTCCTCCTCTAGAATGTTCTTAGGTGATGGTAGCACTATATAAATGGGTTCAAGCAATGTAATAAGACATGAAGAGAAGTATTGTATTTGGAGCGGTAGCTCAATAGGAGGATGCCCCCTCGAAGAGGCAAGTGAACAAGAGAGGATCCCTTCCATAATAGGATCCATTGTATGGTGTTGCCCTACCTCAATGGTTTGATGGTAATAAAGGAGATTTTTCATATTGTTCTTGTATATCTATTGTGGTTCTTTTGTATTCAGTCTTTGGTTCTTAACAAACTGTCTGGACCTTCGAAGCACCCGGTAAGTATAAGAGAACTGAAGGTGGCTTCTATCCATATACCGCTTCAAAAGGAGTCATGCGTGTAGCTGTATGGTATGAAGTGTTGTACCACCATTCATCTAGGGTAACCATTGAGCCCACTGACTTTTCTTTTCCGAGGCAAAACACCTCAAATATGTTTCCAAACACTTTTTGACAACTTTCGTTTGGCCATCATTCTGGGGATGATAAGCTGTGATGAGATGCAATTCTGTGCCTTATATCTTGAACAGTTCTTGCCAAAAACTGCTTGTGAAAGTTGGGTCACGATTAGAAACAATAGAGTGCGGCATGCCATGAAGCTTGAAGACCTGATCCATGAAGATTTGAGCCATCGTGGATGTTGTAAACGGGTGTTGAAGGGCACAGAAATGAGAATACTTGGAAAGGCGATCAACAACCACCATGATGACGGATTTATTTCCCGATTTGGGTAAGATGGTAATAAAATCCATAGAGATATCCTTCCAAACAGCAGGTGGAATCGGGAGAAGTTGTAGTGTGCCCAGCGATTTGACTGTTTCTCCCTTGTTGCGTTGACACACGTCACATTTAGCTACAAAATTACGAATGTCCTGTTTCATACCATCCTAGAAAAATGAACGTTTGACCCTGTCATAGGTTTTGGTGAACCAGGAGTGCCCTGCTGTGGGTGTAGCATGAAGCTCAGAAAGTACCATGGATTTAAGCTTTGATTGTTTACTTAAATACAAACAGCCTTTGTATCAAAGTTCCTCATAAAGCCAAGAGTACCCTGGGGAAGCTGGAGCATTAGACTGCAATTGTTGGATCAAATGTGAACTTTTGGGATCTTGTAGCCATTCCTAGTGAACGGCTTGAAGCCAATCTGGTACAATGAATGAAAGAGAAAAATGGGATCCTTCATCTTCATATTTTTGGGAAAGTGCATCCACAACCACATTGTCTTTGCCTTTCTTATAAATGATCTCATAATCATATCTAAAGAGTTTAGTCACCCATTTTTGTTGTTCTGGGGAGAAAATGCATTGTTCCAGAAAATACTTGAGGCTTTGATGGTATGTCTTAATTTGGAACCGTTTCCCCAATAGATAAGGACGCCATAGATCCACGACATGCAGAATAGCCAACATTTCCTTTTCATAGATGGATTTGCCCAGATTTCTTTCAAATAGTTTTTTTCTAGTAAAGGCCAAAGGTCGACCCTCTTGCATAAGGACAGCACCAATTCCTTTCCCTGAGGCATCACATTCCAACACAAAGGTCTTTGTGAAATCGGGAAGGGCGAGGACTAGAGTGGTGCACATGGACATCTTCAAGGTTTGAAAATCTTGAGTAGTGGCTGGAGTCCAAGTGAAAGAGTTATTTTTGAGGAGAGTAGTGAAAGGTGCTGCAATTTTCCCATAATTCTTAACAAACTTGCGATAATACCCTGTTAAGCCTAGAAATCCATGCAAGCTCTTAAGAGTCTTTGGGTGAGGCTAGTCTTACATAGCTTCAATCTTTTTAGGATCCACCTTGACACTATCTTTGCCAACCAACTGACACGAGTATTCTACTTATGAGGCGCCAAAAGCACATTTAGACTGTTTCAGGAAAAGTTGGTGCTGAGAGAGTAGATGGAGAACTCGATCCACATGAGCAAGATGGTCTATCCAGGTTTTTCTATAGATGAGGATATCATCAAAGAAAACTAAGACAAAATGGCGAAGAAAAAGATGGAAGACATGATTCATGAGGCTTTGGAAGGTGGAGGGGGCATTACACAAGCCAAAGGGCATGACTAAAAACTCATAGTGGCCCTCATGAGTTGTAAAGGTAGTCTTGGGAATATCTGCCTCTTTCATACGTATCTAGTGGTAGCCCGAACGAAGATCCAGTTTAGTGAAGAATTGGGCACCACTCAATTCATCCAGGAGGTCATCAATGACAAGAATGGGGAATTTGTCTTTGATGGTAAGTTTTTTGAGGGCACGGAAGTCAAGACACATTCACCAAGAACCTTCTTTCTTTAGGACCATGACCACAGGAGATGAATAGGGGCTCATACTAGGGCGGATAACACCTACATTAAGGAGTTCCTAGACCATTTTCTCAATTTCATTTTTTTGGGAAAAGGGGTGATGATACGGACGGATATTGGGAGGAAGGCTTCATGGTACAAGGGGAATGGAATGATCATGAACACCACAGGAAGGAGGGAGGCCTTGGGGAGTGGAAAATACCAATTGATGTTTAGAAAGGATGGCTTGGAGGTCTTGCGGTACAAAGGGTGTCTCTGTTGCTTGTATGGCATGGAGTTGGGCGATAACACCAGAATGACCCTTTTTGAGCAATTTTTCCATGAAATGGGAACTAATGATCTCAGGTGAACCGATGATGATGCCTTGGAACTTATATTGGTGGCCCTCCTTGTCGAATTGCATGGTTAAGTCTTTAAAATCCATGAGAATGGGACCCAAAGTCCTTAGCCAGTCTGCACCCAGCACAATGTCACAACCTCCCATGTCGATAAAAAACATATGGGATTTCAAGTGGTAGTCACCAATTTGGAGACACACATTTTCACAATGCCCTCCACATTTCATGGAACCACCATTGGCAATCATGATTTGGAAATTATTGATGGCATGGATGTAGAAATGAATTTCTTGGGCAATGTGGCGATGAATAAAATTATGGGTGCTGCCACTATCAACCAGAATGATGACCTTCCGATGCTTGATGTAACCGATTAGCTTGAGGGTTTGGGGAGTGGAGAATCCAGTGAGAGCATTGAGGGAAATGACTGGTTCTACTTTGGGAGGGTCTGAGGGAGGGGTTATGTCAGTGGATTCAGGTGATTCAGACATAGAGGGAGTTTCTTCATCTTCTTCCGAAATCTCCTTGGAGATGGCCATAAAAATCTTTTGTTCTTTACACTTGTGGCTCAAGAAATATTTGTCATCACAGTTATAACAAAGGCCTTTGAGTTGGTGTTCAGCCATTTCAGCTCGGGTCAATTTTTGGATCTTTAGTGGAGCAAAGGGAGTAGTGGGATTTACTGGTTTAGGGTGAGGGATGAAGGAGGGTTTGCGGTTTTGAGAAGATACAACCTCTTGTGCTTCTTTATCTCTTTTGGTAGCCTCCACCCAACTCTCAAGCCGAGCCATGAGGACATGGGCCCGAATTTCATCCTTGAGGTCGCTGATAAAACACTCTCGAAAAAAGGCATCAGACATGCCCTCTGTTCTAAAAGCCAGGCACTCAAAGGAAGATATAAAGTCTTCCACTGTTCCTAATTGTTTCAGCTTTGTCAAATGGCCCAAATGGTTGGTGTCAGTGTCAAAGCGTTCATAAAGATCTTTCACAAATTGTGTCCAAGCAATATACCCATGATGAGAATTTTTTCTCCATTTCCACCATTGCCAACATTCTTGATCTAGATGGAGAACACCATACTGGAGTTTGGCCAAGTCATATGTAATGCTGTATAAAGAGAAGTAATGTTCCATTTGGATTACCCAACCAATGGGGTCTGAGCCATCAAATTTGGTCACATCCACCCATGGAAGGCGTAGGTCACGTTGAAAGTGATGGTTCTGCAAGGTATGGGAATGAGAGGAACGGTCACCTTCAGTATGTGGGGGTGAGGAAGAGGAAGGTTTATCTGTAGGGATATGCAGTTTGGTGCTGAGTGCCGAAAAGAATGATTCAATCTAGGTGGTTAGGTCTTGTTTGATTTCACCCATTGAGGACTGCATGGTTGTATTGATGGTGACGACATTGGCACTGAGTTGTTTCACTTGTTGTTGGGTCTCAATGAGACCAGATTGCAAGGTGTTGAAGTGATCTTCCAAGTCTTGGCTATGAGTATGGGCCATGAGGATGGGGGAACTGAAAAGGGGTGGGTGAGGTAAAAAAAATTGTCGAAAAAATGATATGGATGAATGTGATAAGGGCGAAGAGATGAATCCAATGGAATAGGTCTGAAATAATGGTGAAAACATTTTATGGAGTTATACTCTGGTCTGAAGAATACTGCAGAGAGGAAATGCCCAAATGCTTAACCAGAAAGAAATGTGTATTTACTTGGCAACCCGAACACAGGTTCGTGACAATAGATCTTATCTATTTTAATTTGTTTATGTTTATGTCCCCAAGGGTTAGGTATTGAAGGGTTCTACAGATAAGGGTTTTCCCTGTCCTATATCTCTTTGATATACGTGCGGGGTCCAACAATAGTAGTCGACCCAATATCTCAGGGCACTAACTAAGGAGGATAGACCATACCCTTAGCCGTACTACCTGACTACCTAGGTACTAGAGATTATCTTCCCGAGTGTTATTCTCGGTGACACTATAACAGCCAGGCGACTGATCGGTTTATCTAAAGAGGGCTTCATGTAATCTAGGTCGATCCATACATAGGTGCTACCTGATGCACTACCACTCAAAGGGGTATCAACAGGGGTTACAAGGGTGGCCAACAGATGTGTGCTTAAGTACCACTTGTATTTCTTGCGTATATGAATCCCTCAACCGCGGGTTTATGCACGTAACGACATATCTCTGTGGCTTAAAGACGTCAGAATACGTCTCTACCCTGGAAAAAAAATTAAACCACTTTCTACCAAGGAAAGTGCTCTGATACCACTTGTAATATACCAGATATAAAATGTATGCAGAACAGAAATAAAATGCCAGTAATGGCATAATAACAGCAATATAACCAGAACATTCACCACAATAACATTGAAATGATATAAGAATAACAACAGAAATAGCACTTTGAATCTGAAAGCAATGTTCACGGGCCTCTTCGAGGGGTCAACCTCCAGTTGAGAAGAGCTCTATTACAATAATCTCCAAGCTAGGGTTCTCATACCCTCAACTCCTATTTATACTAAAAAGAAGCATCTAGAGGAAGATCCTTCTAGAAGCGGAAGCGTCTATTAGGTCTTCTTACATCCGCCTTATTCCATTTTATTGAAAGGCCTTATTAATATTGACCTTTATTACATCCAAATATATTGTTCTACCTATGTGCGGGTTAGGACCATAATAGAAGATGTCATTATCATCAATACTAGGAACAAATCCTATGCTCCCAAGGGAAAATTTGATCCTCCCCACAATTCTTCTAGCCCGAGCTCATCCTCACCCGCTATTATTGTTCAAGTTCCTAAGGTTCCTGACAGTCAAGGAACAAGTTTCCCTCTCCCCTCTTCCAAGTAAAATATCTTGAATCAATTGGCCAACATCAAAGAAGATGAAACCCTTCTAGACATGGTTGTCATCCCTGAACAACAGATGCATCTGAAACAATTTATGGAAGGAAAAGCTTTTGTTGTAGCCAATGTTTCTCAAGAGGTAAACGAAGAGGATTCATCTATAAATAAAGTAGGTGTACATAACTTTAGATACCCTGTAAAAAATCCCCCTTATAATATTTATGTAAATATTATGGATAAGATCGCCCATTGTTTCCTCATTGATGGCAGTTTGGGCCCAAGTGTGATGTCCAAGATTATTATGGAAGAGCTAGGCTTGCTTGTACAAATGAAAATGTTAGAAGCATGCTCTCCTATAATAGCCTACAAAAAACAACCATAGGTGAGATTAAAGATGTAACCTTAGTTCTATGCGCACACCCTGAAATAAGGACAACCCTTAGTATTTAGGTAATCGATATGTCGGTAAGCAATTACTCAATTATCTTGGGAAGAGATTGGAAAGCCTTAACAGGTGGATATCTCTCACTTGATGGGACACATTTATCCATTCCTCGGAATGGTAAGAACATTATAGTCCTTAGACAGGGAAGGATGTCACCCTACATAGAGATCGTTCCACAACCTAATGTAAACTATATCGAAGAGGACCTAGGAGTATATTCCATCTTTGTTGAGGAGGATAATATTCCTTTGGAAAAAATCAATTTAGATGATGATATGTGGCACATGCACTTTGATGGTTCATGCTCAAATGAGGGCAATCGGGCTGGCATTATCTTGGTTTCCCCTGTAGGGAAAATTCATAATTTGTCTTACAGGTTGGAGTTTTCTTGTACGAACAATGTCACTGATTCGAAGATTTATTATTACACATTGAAAACACCTATAATATTGGTTGTGGTCACCCTTCAATTTTTGGATATTCTAAGCTTGTTGTGAACCTGGTACGTAAGATATACTCTCCTAGCAAAAGTTGATGAAACGATACACCCAAATTTTTTGGGCACTTATCTCGAACCTATTATCTTGCAACATCTCTCATGTTAAGAGGGAGTTGAATTCAATGGTTGATCAGTTAGCTATTTTTGCAGCGTCTCCTAATCAACAACCTTTGCCTTGCAGGCCTGATTGTTCTTTTCAATATCTATATTTTCCACATATCCCTGACAATGTAGAATCTTGGCAGGCCCTCCCTAACAATGAGATAATTTGTGCTTTCATTGAAGATGAAGATTTTAAGCCCAAAGAAATGATATCCATAGAAGACAACTATATTCCTAAGGTATTGACTCCTCTTGAGAGTTCGTTTTCATCGGGTGATGTAGGCAATAAAGAGAAACAGAGAGAAGAGGAGTCAAGAAGGAAGATGGGTGAAACCATCTCCTTGAATATTGGGGCACTCGAATCTTCAAAGAATGTTAAAATAAGTACCCAATGTTTTGATAAAGAAGAAATGAAGTTTACCAAGCTACTTGGTGAATTTCAAGACATTTTTGCTTGGTCTTATAAGGATCTTTGTGGTTTTGATCCTGGTCTTATACAACAGTCTATCCTTATCAAGGAAGGCATGAAACCAGCGAGGAAAAAACAAAGACCTATTAATTATTCATTTAAAGCAACTTTTCAAAGGGAGTTGGAAAATTTCTTAAGAGCTGGGATTTTTTTTTCAAACTACTCTAAATGGATTTCTAATTGGGTACGTGTTTCGAAGATCACTTATCATATTAGAACCTGCATTAATTTTCGCACTTTCAGTCAGGATATTATGAGAAATCCTTTTCCTCCTCTCAATATGCAAATGATCCTGCAGCAGGTTGTAAGGTCACAGATAAGGCCCTTACTTGACAATTTTTTGGGTTACGATAAAATCAAGAGAAAAGGGGCAGATGTTTACAAAACCACTCTTATCACTAATGGGGGTACCATGACTTATAAATTCCTATTTTATGGCTTACCTGATGCAATTACCGCTTTTAAAAAACCTATACACACAAATTTTGTTGAATTGATCAGTATCCATATCTACCTTGATGATATAATCATATACGTTAGGGAGTTGTTAATTACCTCAGAGTTTCAAGTAGTATTCATGGTTCCTTTCAAAATTGCTTTTGTCCTGGACACTAAGTCTTACATTCTAAAGTTTTTACAGGAGCAATTATTTTCCTACAACACTAACGATTCTCGCTTGAAACATTACGAGGGACCAACGTGAAAAGTAACCTAGCTCTGATTTCAATTTTGCACTATTTTATTTTTTTCTTTATTGTAGTGTGATTTATGCTTTCTGTTTTAAAAATTTCCTACTACTTTTACATTTATGTCACTTTATTTCTGCTGTTTTGATTTTCTGCAATTTTATTATGTTAGGATTTTTATTGCTTGGTCATATTTTTAATTGATTTTGGTCAAGAATAAGATGTTGGATCAGTTCTGCCACAGTGACACCCCTGCAAGATATTGTTAATCAATAACAATCAAGCTTACACAATTTTTACGATGTTTCCCATGAAGACATACTTGAATTTGTTATCTGCTTTCACTGTTGTCTTATAAAGAGATTGGTTATCTCTCGCTTCTTCTTTCCATTCCTTCATCCATTTGAGAAATAAAAGAGCATGTCCATTAATTTTTCTCCTTGGAGTAAAGAGCATATTTTGGTTGAATGATTATGCTCCATACAGGGATAAACCCCCCTCATACTTAACACTTTGCATGAGTTGTTCCCAAATTCTCTCATTTTTCCATTAAATCCACTCACATCCCCCTGTTGCATAATATTCCAGGTTATATCTTCTTGACCTATTGTTCTTGGTCTGTGAAACCATGATTTCTGAGTTGTAAATCTATTGAAAACAAATTTTCATGTGGTGTCGCCAGTTTGTTGACGATTAAAATCGCAACGAAGTTTTGCCTACAAAGTATTGCTAAAGCCTATTATTATAAGCTAACAAGATATATAATACTAGTAGGTGCAACCCCCTTGTAGGTTGGGAGATCAGATCTAGTTATTATTTCATGTTTATGTTGTTGTTCAACACTACTTACATGGTTGATGAAATCTTGGTTTTATTGGCGATGGATAAGGCCTATTATGTGTTGGTTCTAATTGTGACAATTGAATGATGGATAAGGCATGTTATGTATTTTTTATGCTACTCTAGGCTCTAATTTCATGTTACAATGGCCTATGTTACCCATTATCATCATTTCTATATGTTCCTGGATTCATTACTGTGACACCTGCACAAGAGACATGTTTGTAATAATATATAAGAGCGGTTGACAAGAGATAAAAGCAATATAACAAAGTGCAAAAGGAAGTAACTATACTATACTAATATGCTACCCTATATGCATTGAAATTAAAATGATCGTTGTAATCCTAGCTAACAAGTAATAGCTATGTGATTTATTGGTTATATGAAACATGGTTGATATCCATTATTGTATAGTTGAAATGGTAATATGTGATGAGGGTGGCGCTCTTGGAAATTACTGGATGTTGGTTTTGATGCATGGTTCAATTAAATGAATTAATGGATTAGTGGGCTGGCGTGTACTAAGGAATTGAATGACTGGAGGTTGAAGGCGACATGCATTTATTTCACATCACTCCGTACCCCTCCCATTGGCCGTCACCCTGGCTAGATATTGTCAATTTTGTTCGTTGTGATCAAGCTCCAATTTTCAAGCAGAGGAAGAACCGCTCAGCCAAACTTGTTTTTTTAAGGTGTTCATGGTTACAGGTATGCCTTTTATCCATCCATGAATATTCTCTAGTTATGAAATATATATTGGCTTGGGATGTATAGGTCTGTGCTTTCCTTGAGACTGGAAACTATGTAAATTCATGATATTTTTCTGGAATAGATTGTTGTGGCAAATGAAAAAGATGGTTGAAGTCACAGTGTGTCAATGATCGTTCTGAGTGTTAGCGGCCATAAAGGCTCTCTGTCATCCTTACTGGTTTTAGTTAGAGGGTTTAATTTGGTCTAGATTGGTTGGTTGTATCTACGCATTCATATCACCGTACCCAATCAATTGTTGTTATGGGGTTTACTGGGTCTGAAACGCCTTGTGTCACTGCGCATTGTTTCACTTGGGTATGGGTTTGTTCGTGATATTGATGGTTGCGCAGTGGGTTATATTGTTTTTTTCTCGGATCTATTTTATCTCAGCGTTGTTATTTGGTTGTGTTCATCCCTGAAGTTGCACTTGACTGTGAGAGGGCAAGCTAGGGCATCATCAGTTTATTGCAAAGTGTTTGGAAAGTTTTTATAATTTGGTTTTTTGAATAAGGTGGCTGAAAACTAGCTCAAGGTTATAACATAACATGAAAATCAAGATCAGAACATAGCATATCCCATTGACCGAATAAAAGGTAGACACATAGATGGATTAAACCAATAAGAAAAAGAGAAGATGAAGCCTTCAATTTGTCAACTTCACATAAATTCTTGTCTTAGAATATCATAAAGAAACAAGGCCATCAGCTTGATATCAAAACTTGAAAATAATTTCCACAGTAAATTTTCACTGTATTAATTAACAATCAAGAAACAAAAGCATTGCAATCTGAATAATGAATTCAAGCATGAAGAAAGAAAAATAGAGTAGAAAAGAGTGTCTAACCATCCATATGGCTTTGCTATTAAGTGTCAAATAGAACATAAATGCCTTTACAAGGAGTTTCACAAAAAAGTCCTCTGGATCTCCAATTTTTTGACCTGAACACAGTCTTTCCTCTACCTATTTAAACTATGCATAAAAGCTCCAAATCCTATCATCTAGTGTACCTTTAATGACTAGATTCGAATAGTATCTATCTACTAGGGAAGTTAACTCAAAAAGAGCTTTTAAAATCCAAAAATAGATCATTGCTCAACAACTTGATATTGTATGATCTTGCCATCATTACATTTGATTCTACAAAATAGGGATTAGTTTGATCTAGCCATGCAGTTCGAGGTCTTTGCATTTCACAAGCCAAAAATGAGTAGACACTACCATATTTCTTGGAAAACATTAAAATTATGATTGTAGCAATCTTCATGAAACCTTTAGGATATAATCACAGCAGTAGCTTTAGCATTTTTCTGTTTGAGCTTTGTGGTAAGCACGACATTGTGCCAATAGAGTCTGAAGTTTATTTCTCTGAGTTCTTTGAGCAATTCCCTTTGCTCTTTTTTCTTCTTTTTTAAACCTTGAATCCTTTATTACTGACGAGCATTCCATTGTTCTATTTGTGCCTTTTCTTTCTTCAACTGTCTCATTGTTTTCTGGAATTCCTTGATCCTTTCTTTATTAGTTCTGATTTTAACCCTGAATTCTGAGCACTCTTCAAAAGGTGCAGGCTCATTCAGATTTAAGGCAACTTTGGGTTCTTTCTCTTTAACTTGGTATTTAGAAACCAATCACGAGCCATGTTCTTCATCAGAACTTGTTGAATCCATGGCTTTAGGGACATCTGATATGTGATCTGAGTCTACAAGGTAATCCTTTTTATTCTCAGGAATCTCACTAATACCTTTAGCAATTTCTTTAGATTTTTCTAATCTGGTTGTATCTCTCGTTACAGGTCATGTAGATGCTGAAAACATTTTTTTACCTTTGTTTACAAGTTTCTTAAGCAATGGAGTTTTTTTTTCCTTTTTCCTGGTACCTGCTTCAGCATCTTCAGAGTGATCTTCTATAACTATGACATTTTCTTGTTTGATTGATGGATTATACATGGATTTTGAATTCAATCTGTACTTATTGGTAACCCTGGTAGAATTCCTTCTAGGTTTTTGAGACACAGACACACCCTTATCCCTTGTCCTTTTGACTGCAGCACCCCTTTTACTGGTTGATGGTGATTCATGCTTGACTGTAGTTTGGGTATTAAAATTTTCATCTGAATCTTCTTCCCCTTTAACATCTTCCTCGAAAAACATTTCGATTTTTGGATCCAACTTAGGTATTTTACCTCTGTTATTCCTCGTCACCCTGATACCAGGCATTTCTTCTTTAACAGGGGTTTCATCAATTGAAATATTTTGTTTATGTGTAATAGTATTTTTTCCTTTTCCTTTCTTCTGTTTGTTGGACTGTGTGTTAGGGTTTAAAGATTGCATGAGCTAGCTCCAGGGCTTCTATAATTCTCTCAAAGCAGACATAACTAAATTCTTAATTAATAATTGATGAAACAAACTACTCTTTGCATTGGAGGAGAGTGACTGCACTCTCCTTGACATCTTTGTCAAGCTTTTGAGTAGAAAGTAGGGTAGATTTAAGGGATAATCGCCATTTAGATGCATTAATATCCTAATGTGGTAGATATAGACTAGTGAAAATATGCCTTCGCAGGTGATATACCTATGGATAACGATCAGAGCAGTGTGCCATTAAGGTCTAATCCAGTTGCGAGGAACTCCCATTCTCCAATTCGTATTTTTCTTATCTGGAAGCAGGAATTGATTGACAAACTTTGTAACCACATGATCTTTCTTCCACCATCTTTCTCGTCCAACCACCAATCTGCAAGCTTTAGCAATTGTTTGTTCTGTCACCAGCATCAACATCTTCTCAATCTCCACCTCGTGACCATCAAAGTTCAGTGCAAACTCCATGGAGACCTGCTCATCGTAACCTTGAAAAGTGGTAAGGAATTCAAACCACCCGGCATCTCTGAACCTTTGAGCCATCTGAGGATAAGCTTCGAGGAGTTCAACACCCTCGAGTTCTAATTTGACTACCTGTACGCTCCTCTTAGGTGCCATCAAAACACAATGCTATAACTAGCACGATTCGGATTCTGAATTTTCCACCTACAATCTGTTAATATATAACGGTTCTTTTGAGCAAATACCTACGCCTAAAATTCAGAAAAATCAGACATAGAATGACAAGTTCAATATAATGATCGTTGAGAATTGGATGATTTGAAATGAGTCCTTTGCGAGTACCGAGAAATCCGATCATGTAACGGTTTGAATCACAAAATGATTCCAAATCTATTGTGGGACACATGCAAACTCTCAAACCATGATCTGTGTCATCATAATGAAATATGGGTGACGAGCGCATATCAAGGCATGATTATCTTTGTGATACGGGAATAAGTCTATTCCCGTAGTGCTATTAATGACTTAGCATAATTTGAATTTGTAAAGTTCAAATAGGCATATAAAGTGACACATCATTTAAAACCATGTCTTACAACCCCAAACTTAAAGAAATTATTCAAAAACTGAAATGCAAACCATAAGACAATAGAAACAATGATCAAAATCAACTGGAAGCAGATAATGAAGTGTAGGTAGAAAGGGTTTGGGATTAATGTTTCTCACAAAATCAAAATAAAAAATTAAAGACTAACATTGGCTCCTTCTGGGGATGGAGTTTTGATAATAAACTCCGGGAACTACAAACCAATGCATTTTCCTTTATCCTTGATTGACTGATCTCCCTGCATCTGTCAGTCTTTTATTCTCAGCATAACTGTAAAAACAAGTCCATTGGGTATATGGAGTCTTTATTGAAAATAAAATCTATTGTACTAACTGAAAACCTGATGAGTCATTAGAGAAAATAGTGCTTCAAGAACCTCCCATTCACTAGGCCCCCAAAAGTTTCTGTGTTGTCTAAATTATGCAGGAGAAAAGTGTTATTGATCATTACCTTGGCTATTCTGAAAGGACCATACCATAGGTTATCGAACTTACCATGCTTTGCTTTATCCTCTCTCCTGGCATCCCATCTTAACACCAAATATCCCTCATTGAAAATATCTTTCTTAGTTCCCTTATCGAATGTAGCCTTGACTTTGCTCTGGTGAGCAGCAGCTTTCTGATTCACCTGTTCTCTGACCTACTAAACTTCAATCATCTGAAAAATTCTCCTTTGGATATCATTGGGTTCTTCTATCTCTTCTTGTAGAAACTTTAAAAATGGCAAGCCCAATTGAATTGGAAGAATAGCTTATGTCCCATATACCATTTGGAAAGGAGATGTCCCAATAGACTTCTTGTTGCTGATACGATCAGCCCAAAGGGAAAACTTTAACTTGGAATCCCGTGATTTTTTATTTTATGCCAGTAGTTTTTTTATTATTCTTATCAGAGTCTTATTGGAAGACTCTGCCAATCTGTTCCCTTGGGGGTAGTAGGGAGTAGAATGAACCAATTTGATACTATACTTATTTCATAATTCAATCATGGAATTCGATTTAAAATCCTGTGCATTATCAATGACCAATTTTTTAGGACAGCCAAACCTGGAAAAAATATATCCTTCTAGAAATTCCATGATTACCTTGTCTGTTGTATTCCGAGTCGGAATTGCTTCAATCCACTTCGTAAAATAATATGTGGCTGTAAGAATCCATCTATGTTGTCCTAAAGATGATGGATTAATCTCTCCAATGAAGTCCAATCCCCACTGTTGAAATGGTCCATGGGTGATGATTGTTTTCAGAGGAAAAGATATAAGTTTCTGCTTTCCAACAAATTTCTGATAGGGTTCACATTCCCTAACCTGAGCAAAAATATCTGAGAATAGAACTGGCCAGTAATATCCTAGCCAATCATGAGAGATTTTTTTAGCTTCTTTTTCATCCACACACTTCAATAGAAAACCGTTGGGTTCTTTCCAGAACAGGGTCTGATCAACAATGCAGTACTTTACTGCTCTTAACTTTAATGATGTGAATTTTGATTTATCCAACTCTAGGGGAGATTGAAAGTTCAGTAAAAAAATACAATATCTTTGTACCATGGTGAAGAAACATACTTGTTGTTTACCTGTGAATTTGTTTCTTCAATCTGGACAGAAGAAACCTGTGTCTTGTCTGAAAGATGGTACAACCCAATTGTTTTGCAATTGGATTTTGTCATTAATTTGGCAAGGCCTTGTCCTTTTATCAGCTGAGTAGGCTTTATGGTAAGATCATACTCTGGGATTTTTGTTATCTGTTTCCCTCGCTTTCCTTCAAAATCAGGCTAAACCAATATTTCCTTGACTGCACTGCTTGGGACATAAGTTGTAATCTTAGATTGAAGAACATATACTCTAAAGGATTTTAGAGACTTTACCAAGGCATAGGCCTGTTTTTCTATTATATCATACTTCAATTCAGAGTCTCTGAGGGTTTTTCTAAAGAAGGAGATGGTCTGCTCGTATCCTTGCTCATTTCTTTGCAGAAGAACAACAGCTATGGTATTTTCTGATGCAAATGAAAAAATCATGAATTCTTTGGAGTAATCTGGGCTAATTAGAACAGGTGCCTGAACAATAGCCTGCTTGATCCTTTCAAAAGATTCTTTCTCTTCTGGTATCCACTTAATTTCTGCATCCTTTTTCAACATGTCAGTAATGTACTTGACAATCTCTGCAAAGTTAGGTATAAACCTCCTTAAAAAATTAATTTTACCAATGAAGGACTAAATAGACTTTTTATTTCTCGGAATGTCTATTTGTTCGATAGCCTTTACTCTTTCAGGATCTATTTTAATACCTTCAGGTGAAACTATGTGTCTTAGAAGCTTTCCTTCCTCCATGGAAAAATGTGATTTTTTGGGATTAAGTGATATACCGTACCTTCTGCACTTCTCAAAGGTCTGCTTCAAGTATTGTAAATGTTCTTCGTCGGATGTTGAAATTATAGTGATTTCATCAAGGTAAATAACCACAAACCTGTCTTTCTCCCCAATGAAAGCGATGTCCATAGCCCTTTGGAATGTGGCTCCTACATTCATCAATCCGAAAGGCATCTTTTCATACATAAAAGTGCCCCAAGGATTGGTAAAAGTTGTTTTCTTTTTGTCCTCTTCCATTACTGATATTTGATTGTACCCTGAGTATCCATCAAGCATAGAGATTCTATTTGCACCGACAACTCTTTGTAAGATATAATCCATTTTTGGTAATGGATAATTGTCCTTCAAAGAGAACCTGTTTAGATTCTTGAAGTCCACACAGAGCCTTATCTCTCTGTTCTTCTTCCTGATAGGTACAAGGTTGGCTACCCATTCTGAGTATCTCAGTGGCACTATGATTTTTGCTTCCAACAACCTTTTCAGCTCATTTTCTATTATAGGTAACACTAAAGGATTAAATTTCCTGAACTTTTGCTTAACGGGTTTTGATCCAAGTTTCAGAGGAATTTTGTGTTGAATAATCCTTGTATCAAACACTTTCAGATCTTCATAAGACTAGGCAAATATATCTGAATATTGTTTCATTAATTCAACATACGCTTCTTTCTATTTTTGTGACAGTCTTCTAGATATATTGACCAACCTGGGGTTTGCATCCGGACTAATGTCACAGTTCACTACATCCATTTCTTCTGTTTGGATAACAGCCTTCCTGGAAACATCATTATGATCAAACAACCTCTCTAGTGGAACCAAACCTTTGGGTAGATGGTTTGTCTTCAGTTCAATGATTTTGTGGCCAGCAATAGTATCTTGAAGGACTTATGCAGCATGTATTTCTGCTTCACCATTTTTCGTCATCTTGATCTATTGAAATGTTAGAAAACTCTTTAATAGTTTTCAAAAATCTTTGAATTTCCTCATCGTCTTTAAAAACCTGCCAATGTTTTATATTATCCGGTATTGAAGGTCTGTTTCTGACTTCAACTTCGAACTTCAGATTAGGAAACATCAGAGTTTTAAAGTTGCTAGCTGCAAGTGCCAAAGAGTCAGCCTGTTGATTTAAATTTATGTGCACAAAAGTAATATTGAATGCCAAAAATAAATTATCCACATAATCCCACACCTCATTTCTATATTGTTTTAACCTTTTATGTTTGGTTTGATATATATTCTTGATCTGGTGAATAATAAGGTTTGAGTCTCCAAAAATAGACAGCTTATCTATACCCATATCTCTAGCAGCTTTCAAACCTGACAGCAAGGCTTCATACTCACTGATGTTATTAGTGGTGTCAAATTCAAGTTTATATGACATAGGAATAACCTCCTTGGTAGGGGAAATGAAGACAATGCCAGCTTCAGAACCTTCTTTAGAACATGTTGTTGGAAGATTGGTTGTTGTCATTGATTTCAACCCTAGTCATGGGTTTTGGATCGCAAGATTGATAAAGATATTTGGACATGAAGGACAATGCACATGCATATACAAAACCCATGAATGGATAGTATACATCATGTTGTTTTCGGTGGTATGTGGCACGTCACGTGGATCTTCATGGTTGAGGAGAAATGAATTTTTGAAGATGACAAAGTGAATTGAAGAAGGAAGTACATGTAGGCCCTGAAGATAAATAAAGAAAAGAATTACAAAATAAGAAAGTGTCAGGTCGGCCCTAATGTTAAAATGAAGTGACATAAATGGTATAAATAAACATCATTATACATTCATTTTTATACAAGTCAAATTCCAGAGGAAATAAGAAGAAAAGAAGGCCAAATTTCAAGGGAGGATGAAGTCTTTTGGTGATGTGTTCTAAGGTATGTTATTTTCAGGTCATCTTACCATTTTTTCTATAACTTTTTTTATAGAACGATTCAGATGGTGAAATATCTACGGTATTGAGAATACATATCAAGGTACCTCTGGTAAAAAATTTAGTTCTTGATTCGCTATAATTATGGAGAAACACTCTGTGGAAGATAGGGTTTGTGACCAGTCCTGAAGCTAGTCAATAAATAGGTGTTCCGGGTAAAACAGTCATAAATTCTTCATACAGAATCCAAATGAAGTGGGACCAATTCCATTGGTAAGAGTACATAATTTAGTTTCTTGTGTGCTAGTTTCAAAATCGGATGTTAAATATTGAGCGCGGGGCATGTTGTACAAGTTGGGTCTTCTGAATAGACCAGAATTGAATAAAGTCTATCATTCTTTCTATAGCCTCTTTTTGGGGAGGATTCAAGGAATGAAAATTGGAGGAGTTTCAAAGAATACATTGAGTAATATTATCTACAATATCAGAGTACTCCAAGCATTGAAGAATTTCATAAATTGAATAAGTCTCAGGAAGAATTATCAGGTTCTATGTGATGATTGGTTGATGGTAATGATTTAATGTAAAGTTTTATTATCTCTCATATATTCTTGGGTGGAAGAAAGGGGCAAGGATGAAGAGTTCAACTCTCTGTTGATATTGGAGGATTGTATCTTCCTCTTGGAGGTTTATCCCTCCCTTTACATTTGGAAGCTGTAGCTACCTTTGGAAGTCATTACTTACCTTGAACAATAACTATTGATTATTTCTCATATATTGTGCATGGTGTATTGTGGTGTATTGGTGTAACTCTTATATTATTGTTCATTGTTCATTGGATATAGTTGAATGGTTTAAGTATAAGTTGAAAAAGGTTTTAAATTGTACTTGATACTGATTCACCCCCCTCTCAGTATCAACAATTGCTATCAGAGCGGGTTACCTTCAGTACAGTTTAACCACTGGAAGGAATATCCTATGCAAAAATGGAAGACAACATTCCAAATGGGATTCCACCATTTGATGGAAGGAATTTTGAATATTGGAGAAATAGAATGGAAACTTACTTGAAAGATCTTAGGGAAGATGTTTGGTTCTCAGTTGCTTCAGGATACAATGCTTTGAAGAAACTAAACACTGCAGCTCAGAAGGAAGCAAAAAGGAACAACAAACTGGCAATAGATACCATCCTGGATGGATTGACAGATTCAGTGAAATCTAAGGTGGGATCATATGCATCAGTAAAAGAGATTTGGGACAAGCTACAAGACCTTTATGCAAGGGAAGAAGCAGAAGTTGAAGAAGATTACAACATCTCATATTTCAAAGAAGAAAATAGAGGTAAGTTCTTTTGCTTTAATTGTGAAGGAATAGGACATGTTGAATTTGAATGTCCTCATCCAAGGATTGAAAAAGATGACAATGAAGAAGAAGAAAATAATGAAGTAGAAATGATTCAACAAGAAGATGAGAATCTTAAAAAATTGAAGCATGTTGAGATTGAAAATAGCAAGCTCAAAGACACGCGTAGAAAACTAAGAAGTGAATTGGGTAATTATGAAAAGATAGTTCTAAGCTTAAAGAAACAATTAGAAGACTTTCAGAAACTAAGAGAAGAAACCATTTCCTTGAAAAATCTACTCGAAGAAGCAAGAAGAATAGCAGAAGTAAAGAAGGTCCAAATGATAAAGAAAGAAGAAGATTGTGA
>JASDQU010207529.1:14872-25117 GCA_032191745.1 Picea mariana
CTCATTGGAAGAGGTAAAGAACGAAGAAGACTCCCAATAAAGTTATGTAATGCTTAATGATGAGATGTAAATGGGCATATGTAATGGGCTTGGGCATTTAGTAAAGAATGTGGAATTTTTGTACCTGAGATGAAATGATGCATATATGATGTAAGGGGTGCATGATCGGTAGTACTCGACACCCTAGAGGTTTTGGTCCAAAGTTGTAAAGCTTAGCCATAGGCAAGGCAAGCTATATTCCCCAGGTGTTTAGTAAGCCCTGTTGAGACAGGCCTACATGGATTAGAGTGATCATGTAGGGTGTATCCCTCTTAGGCATAAAGAGTGGATGTGGCATCAAACTGTGGCCACTAGATAGGTACGAGGGTGGTAAGGTGTACTTGTATCTAAGTTTGATGGTGATTGGAGAAGTTAGATCTTCGATTAAGGAGAAGACTGTGAGATTAAGTAATCTTAGAGTGTGAGTTGGGACCAAATTATGACTAAAGGAGTCTAATGTATTGATGAACCATGTATGTGAAAAGGATACCTAGAGAACTGGCGGATGGTACCCATGTATCTTGGTAGATGGATCTCTTTTTATATGGACATCAATGACCAAGATATTTGCAGGTGCAAAAGGAAGATGCAAAAGTTCGAGGATTAATTAATGTTATGCAGGTACAAAAGAAAAGAAGAAGCAAAAATGATGAAACTCAAGTGAGCGTGTGTTCTGTAATAAAGTGGCACATTGAAGGAAGCCCAACCATATGAAAATAGAAATTGAAGATGATGACATGACTCAGATAAAGACCTAACCAAGACATGTATTTGTTAAGGAGGAGACATTGTAGATCAAAAGAGCAATTTGCAAAGGCTATGAGCACAAGACCAATTTGAGTATTTGAGAGAAGCATTCAGCATTATAAATATTGATATAAGATGTAATTGGTAGTAGAAATTAAGGGGGAGTGTTGGAATCTACCGCCATTAAAGCAGAACATTCTACTCAACCACCAAATTTGTAGAGAGTTCCACCAAGGATGACAGCACAGTTCCAGATATTTCTGCTGCGAGAACTCTCCAGATTGTCTAGAGTCTTCTAAAGCCTCTATAAATACGAGGCATATGTAATCGCGTTGATAATCAAGCAATACAATCTATTTTGTGGGTTATTTGTTTGTGTGTTCTGCGTCTGACCCCTTCAGTTTCAACACGATTTGCTGCACAGAATTCTTATCAAATAACTGGTTAAGAAATAAATGAATACGATATCGATAGAAGTTGGCTTACCATCGACATTTCTGACAGCTGCTGAAAAATAACACCCTCCTAGACCTTTGCCCTTGGATGAAGCTGCTCTTCTTCTTTCTCCCATTTCCTTTGGCCATGAAGACCATATAAATCATGCGATCGGCGATTTAAAAAATGGTGTAACCGAGCAATCTGGAGATGTACGTTTTTTTTTCCAGACAATTCATTCCCTCGGAAACGGGAGATGCGGTCTGATATTACAATGTTTATAGTGATGGGGGATTTTATATTCCCTGCTTCTTCTGAACGGCAACGACGTCACTGTATTCACGCCCCTCCGCACTCGTTTACACATGTCATCTTCATCTCACCATGCTCTGCCTAACGTCAACAACTGCAACTGCAGGAACGCGAAGTTTTCTCTAGACTGTCTTTCTGTCTCGTTCTACACAGAGAGACTTCGACGGACAAGCTTTCTGCCGCGTTGTGTTTATATATCTATATATAAACACAACGCGGCAGAAATGTCTACAGATATAATCCCATTTGGGCAGAAGAGGCTATTAACAAAGCAAAATTCCGTAGAATTTTCTGACATGCCACGACGAAAAACCATATCTGGCTTGTAATACGACGAGGGACGAAGCTAAATAAGAGTTAAAAGTAATGTAATTTTATTTAGACATAATGGAAACTGAAAACCTAAATTTTTAAGGCCTATTGTTCTATATAAAAATACTCCTATAGAGTCAACGTCTTTTTCATGTGAAATACCGTTTTATAAGGTCCCAAAAAAATGGCACTGGCACTAGGTTAAAAAAACTCCATAGGGGAGGACGTCAACGCCTTTCTCAGGTGATATGTCTTCGAATATACTCAATGATTCAAGATTTCAGACTTTGCATATACTCAATGATTCAAGATTCCAATGCTCGAGATGCTTGACGATGTTAAAGCAACATAAAGCCTCCAGTTAGAATCTCACATTGACACGATGTTTAAAGACTGCAAAAATCGAAGTATACTTAAAATTAATTTAGATATATGTATTTTGAAAGAAATGGATTAAATAATATCCCGCGGTAATATAGCGATCTATTATCAGTCAAACAGAGTTGACTTTGTTCAAATTAAGAAAAAATTCTTTAAGATTTTTCTGTTTTTCTTATTAAAATAATTTTTTTTTAATTTAAAAACTTGTTTCATATATTTTTTAAATTTGGATTTTTATTTTGTGATTGGGTGTAGGACTTGATTGGACTAAATGATCCTATTTGGATGTGACATTTTTTAAAAAATAATAATAATAATAAATTTTAAAAAGAAAAAACTTAAAATTGTCACCTTACCCTCATAACACTATTGTGGGGGAGAGTCGTGAATAACATTGAAAATGAAGGATGAGTTCATAAATAATAATTGTACATTTTAGCTTTTGAAAGACTAAATTCATTACCTTATACATGTATCGCATGTGCAACTGCGTGTTGTGGACCACATGATGCATCAGAGCGTCTCTCATGTCACTGATCTAAAGCCCTAGATCAACTGAGAATTTCACACACGCAAGTCACCAAACTCTAGGTATGGATAACCATCTGGGGTCAACTGTTAACCCATGTTCAAGGGGGAAGGAGCCAAGGGAACAAAGTTGAAACCAGCTTGTCTGGTGGCCACCGGCTGTAGGCTGCAAACAAGGATGATTTCGCTCATGTGCGAAGGATTAGAAGACACATTCGCCCCATGTGTGGAGGATTAGAAGACTCATTCGCCTGAGAATTGCATTGTGTTGCTGACTAATTTTAATAAGCTACTGCAAATGGCTGGGAAGAATTGCATTGTATTGTCAGTTAATTTTCATAATATAATGCAAATGGTTGGGAACAACATGCCTGTCATTCCCAACGTAACATTTTTACGAATTGTCTGCATTAGATTTCAAATTTGACACGGGAATTGAATTCCAGAGTTGAATTTGGGGTTCTACGAAGGGTTTTGGCATTAATTTACAATTTTTTTTTCTATCCTATGTTACAAATTATCAAGCTTTATGGGAAATTGGAGATGAAAAATCTCTTCTTTTAAGGATTTGAGGGTTTATGGCCGAGAATTCTGAGAATTCACCATTTAGAGAGAAATTGGTTATAGCATTAATGTACACTTTTTTTCCTATTCTCTATTACAAATTATCACCTATGTTTCAAGGCCTTTTGTTGCAACTAACTTTTCTTGATATAATGATCTCTATATAATGTGAGTTTGATTTCAAATTTGGTAAAGATGTGATCTCACAATTTGCTTCCATACATTTTGACAAAAACGATTTGTAGTAGGTGTCTTGTAAGAACAAGAACACATAGTATCTTTGATTCATATTTGTGAGCGGAACGCGATGAAACCATAGATTTATGAAATTAACACAGAGACATAGTGAACAAGAACAAAGATACAGTAAAACTTAACTTCTATTAAATAAAAAATATGTTGAAAACTATAAAATGTAGACTGAAAACAAGCTTGCTAGAATTGTGGCAGCTTATCTTTGAGAAGAGATGTGATGGCTACACTCATTCGCAAGAAGATGAGTACAATGAGGCTCTAAAGGTATTTTTACAATAAATATGAATTCCAAAACCCTAGACATCCAAATAACTAACCCTAGGAGATGAAGCGTCAAATTTCATGTGGGCCCCATTGGGGTAAGTTAGAACTTTAACTTCGGGGATCGTAAAGTTTGCATACGATCTTCGTTTAGGTTGCACGATATCTCGTTGGAAAGGTATTGATGAGGAGATTCATTTAGGGGGATCAATGAGATCCTTCGACTATCATTGAGGTGCCTTATCGTGAAAAAAATTCTTTTAGGCCCTCAAACTGACCCCAAAAGACTATTTTGAACTAGTTGGACAAGGTGGATGGCCATCGAGATCCTCCTAGATCAATCCTCCCCCATTAGGAAGAAATGGTCTCCATTGTGTTGAGTGACCCCATTAGATGAGGAATTTTTTGTTGAATTTGGCCCCAGGAGAGCCACTTGCCTTGGTGAAGGAGCTTCCCCGCTTTGACAATCCGATAAAGTTGGATCCTCTGCTGGTGAGTGCTCTTGATCTTTTTGTACACGATCTGATGAGTAGATTCATGTTCCATGCATTCATGGTTGAGCTCTGTTGGTGTCAATTGTTCTACTATCTCTGAGGTATCCAATAATGGTGGAAAATAAGGCCTAAGGAGATCCACACTGAACACTGGATGCAAACAAAGGAAGGGGGGTGGGTTGAGCTCAAAAGAATTCTCACCCATAGCCTTGGTGATGGTGTAAGGTCCATAACGGAGTGGATGAAACTTATTATGAGGCTCGGTAAGGTTTTCTTTCTACAAGTGCAACCAAACTTTGTCACTCACCTAAAACTGGTGTGGCACCCAGTGTTGATCATGGCGTTGCTTGTACCTGGAATTGGACTTTTGTAAAATATCTTGAACCTGTTGGCAAATGTACTGGGTCCGCTCAATGAAATGGGTGGACTTTTCAGCTCCATTTGGGACATGTGAAAAGTCTTTATGGGTGGCAAGAAGGGGTAGTGAAACATCCATGGGACCCAATGGTTGAAATCCCAACCCCAACTGAAAGGGGTTGTGGTCGGTTGAGATATGTATTGATTTGTTGTACCTGTGTTGAAGATAGGGAAGATTCTCATCCCAAGTGAGGGGGTTCTTGGAATTGTACATGCACTGGATGTGCACGATCATCTAGTTGATGACCTCTGTTTGACCATCTGTCTTGGGTGGAAGACATTGGACTTAGCGAGCTTGGTGGTCAGCAGTGACCAAAGGCTTGACCATAATGTGCTGAGGAACCGACTGTCTCGATTTGAGATAATGGTTTGTGGATCCCAAAGTGTACCCACACTCATTCAAAGAAGAGCTCGACAATGGTCTCCGTTGTGATGATCTTCTTGCATACGACCATAATTGACATCTTGGAAAAGCGATCAACAACCACGAGAAAAACATAGTCATTTCTCTGCTTGGTGGAGGGAAGGCTCGACATGTAGTCCATTGAAATTAATTCCCAAGGCCTGTCAGGAGTAAAAAGAGGAGTGTACAGGCCTTGTTTCTTAGTGTCTAGTTTGGCAATAACATAGGAAGTAAAGGACTAGATATACTTGTTGACATCTTGTTGAAGTTTCAGCCAGTAGAAATGTCGTTGCAACATCGTCGCTGTCTTTTCCACCCTGAAGTGTCTTTCCACCGGATTGTAGTGGGCTTCCCAATCAACTTTGCTCACTCACTTGATGGAAGACAAAGATGGCCCAGATGGCACAACATCACATCTTGAAGATGGAAATTAGTGGAAGTTGTATTTACGCCCAACATTTCATATGTGTTGGCGAATTTATGATATGTCTCATGGAAGTGGGGCCATCCGGAGGTCTCATGGCCGCAATAGTATAGCACTAATGTGAGTGTCACGACTGGAGGTCAGTTGAGGAAATCATCAACTTGGTTGGTACTTCGTAATTTATACTTGATGTTGAGGCGAAATTGCTGTAGATATGTGGACCACTTCCGATGGCGGACATTCTGCAATTTTCTTTGTGTATGCATGAACTATTGCAGTTTATGATCAGTGTGGATGATTGTCTCCTTCCCGAGAATGTAATTCCTTCACTAGTGGTAGGCTTTCACAATGGAGTACATTTATTTGTCGTAAGTAGGGTACTTACGAATGACATATGATAGTGTCTCACTATGATAGGCCATGGGTTGGCTGTGTTCAGTGATGACTGCACCCACAATATAGTATGAAGCATCTGTGTCGATATCAAAGGGTTGTTGTAGGTCAGTTAATGAAATCATTGGGGTGGAGCACATGCACTTCTTCAGATCAACGAACGCTTTCTATTGAGACAGGACCCACACAAATTTTTCCTTACCACCATCCTTGGTTATTTGAGTGACAACCCATGCAATATGGGAAAATCCAAAAATGGACCTGCGATAGAAATTGGCAAGGCCTAAGAAGATTTGAAGCTCAGTGAGCATGGTTTGAGCTCGCCGGTCATGGATGACTTGGATATTGTCTTGATCAACATGCACACCATGCGCATCAACAATGTATACTAGGTACTAGACCCTTTCCATGCCGAAGGAGCATTTTTCCAATTTGGAATATAGCATGTGATGCCGCAGAGTGTGCAAAACCTGTTGAATATGTTGCAAGTGTTATTCCCAAGTATTTTTGTAGATGAGGATTTCATATAGATACACCACCACAAAATAATTGATGAAAGGTTGAAAGATATCATCCATCATCCTCATGAATGTTTCTAGGGAATTTTTCAAACCAAGGGCATGAACATCCATTCAAAAAGACCTTATTTTGACTTGAAGGAAGTTTTCTATACATCTGTCTATTCTATTGTGACCTGATGGTAGCCGAACTACAGATCAATCTTACTAAAGTATTTTCCCCCCTAGAGTTGATCAAGGAGATCAACGATTCGGGGAATCGAATACCGGTTCCTGATTGTGATTTTATTTAGGGCTTGGTAATCAATGAACAGTCTCCCGGTTTCATCCTTCTTTTGTACTAGCACAATTGGGCCTCCACAAGGTGATGAGATGGGTCGGATGTGCTCGTTGTGGAGCAATTCTTGGATTTGACACTTGATCTCCTGATTTTCTATTAGAAAGCGACGATATACTGACCCATTAGGGAGTGATGCGTCAGGAATCAAATCGATGGGATGACTGACCTGAGAGTGTACAGGTACCCCAATAGGTGATGAGAGGATGTCTTTGTATTCTTCCACGACCTTATCCACTTTCTTCTGCTGTATGGAGAGTTCAACCACAGAGGCCATGGATGTGGCTGCAACCTTTCGCTCACTCTGAGAGTGAATCATGAAGAAGAAAAACTTCCCAGTATGATAAATAACCCTCCTTCATTGCTCGACAGAGATCAAGGAAATAACACTAGGTGGGACTACCTTAGGTATCCTGTACAATTTCTTATTCAAAGTAATAATAACACAAGGAGACCTAGACTCATATACAACATAATGTTTCCATAAATAAAGTTGGACCAAAAGAACATAACAAAATTCGAGGGGAGAAACATCATAGAATATGTTATCTTTGAATGGATTGATGTCGTATGACAGACGACATTGTTGGCTGACGCGAATATCACTTCCTTGACAGAGCCATGCGATTGTGTAGGGTTACGGGTGCGACATTGTCGGTAGGGCTAGCCACTTGATGACCTCTGTTGAGATGAGGTTCTTCTGGCTACCACTATCAACGATGAAGTTCAACATAGTTCCTTTCACCCACATCTGTGAATGAAAGAGGCACTCACCTTTGTCTGGTTGAACAGGTTCACCAGGTTGAATCTTGGTGGTAACAATGGTGGCACTAGGTTCCGTGTCTATGATCTGTCTCCTCTTTTCTGGTTTTGACTAAGATTCGGAACCCACATCTGATTCAGAGGCTTTTACCTCAACCACCAATGACTTCTTTGAGCGACAATCAATAGTGTTATGCCATGAGCTCTTATGGAAGTCGCACAACTTCTTGGTATCTTTTTTCGTCTTGCCATTGTCCTTCTTTTCTTGTGGCTTGGACTAGATGTCCTAAGGTTGTTGATCCAGATTTATGAGTGGAACGAAATGAAACCACGTATTTATGAAATTAACACAGAGACACAGTGAACAATAAAAAATATAAAATAAAACTTGACTTCTATTAAATAAGAAATATGTTGAAAAATGTAAAATGTAGACTGAAAACAAGCTTGCTAGAATGGTAGAATCTTATCTCTAAGAAGAGATGAAATGGATACGCTCATTCACAAGAAGGAGAGTACAACGAGGCTCTGGAGGCCTTTTTACAATAAATATGAATTCCAAAACCCTATACATCCAAAAAAATAACTTAGGAGATGAAGCACCAAAAGTCATGTGGGCCCTGTTGGGGTAAGTTGGTACATCAACTTTCCGGGGTCGTAACGTTTGCATACGATCTCTGTTTAGGCTGCACGATATCTCACTGGAAACGTATTGACGAGGATATTCATTTAGGGTGCTCAATGAAAACCTTTGGTTATCATTGAGGTGCATGATCATGAAAAAATATTGTTTAGGCCCTCAAAATGGCCCTGAAAGTTTGGGAACCGAAAAACTACTAAAACTAGTAAGTTGCCCAAAAAATGATTTGAGCCAATTGGAGAAGGTGGATGGCCACTGAGATCCTCTTGTATCAATACTCCCCCCTTAGGAAGAAATGGTATCCATTGCGTTGAATTCCCCATTAGATGGGAAAAGTTTTGTTGAATTTAGCCCTAGGTGAGCCACTTGCTTTAGTGCAAGAGGTGCCTTGCTTTGACAACCTAATAAAGTTGGATCCTCTGCTGGTGAGGGCCCTTGACTTGTGTGTCCAAATTTTGATCAGTGGATTCGTGATCCATGAAGTCAAGGATTATATATGTTGTTTTCAATTGTTATTCTATCTCCGAGGTGTCCAATAATGGTGGAAAATAAGTTCTAAGGAGAACCGCATTGAAAATTGGGTGCAAGCGAAGGAAGGTGGGTAGGTTGAGATCAAATTAATTGTCACCCATAACTTTGGTAAAGGTGTAAGGTTCATAATGGAGTGGAAAAAGCTTCCGATGAGGCCCAATAAGGTTTTCTCTCTTCAAGTTCAACCAAACTTTGTCTCCAACCTGAAACTGGTGTGGCACCCGATGTTGATCATGGAGTTGCTTGTACTTGGCATTGGACTTCTGCAAAATATCCTAAACCTGTTGGAGAATGTGCTAGATCCTCTCAATGAATCGTGTAGATTTTTCAGCCCCATCTGGAGCCTACAACGAGTCTTCCTTGTGGTCAGAAGGGGTAGTGCAACATCCATGGGACGCAATGGTTGAAATCCCAACCCCACCTGAAAGGGGATATGACCAGTTGAGCTATGTATGGATCTGTTGTAGTTTTGTTTAACATAGGGAAGACTCTCATCCTAAGTGCGAGGGTGCTTGTAATTGTACATATGCAAGATGTGCACGATTATTTGGTTGATGACCTCGGTTTTTCCATCCATTTGGGGGTGGAAGGAAGTTGACTTGGTGAGCTTGGTGTCCAGTAGTGACCGGAGTCTTAAATAGAATGTGATGAGGAACCAACTATCCCAATCTAAGATAATGTTTTTTGGGATCCCAAAGTGTACCCAAACTCATTCAATGAAGATCTTGGAAGTTTCTTTTGTTGTGGTGGTATTCTTGTTGGCGACCATAATCGCCACCTTGGAAAAGTGATCAACAACCTTGAAAACACAATCATTTCCCCACTTGGTGGACGGAAGGCCTGACATGTAGTCCATTGAAATGGATTCCGAGGGCCTGCCGGGGGTAGGAAGAGGAGTGTATAGGCCTTGTTTCTTAGCACAGGAAATGAAAGACTGAATATACTTTTTGACATCTTGTCGAAGTTTCGGCCATTATAAATTTTGTTGCAACACTACCACTATATTTTCCATGCCCAAGTGTCCTTCCACCCGACTGTAGTGGGCTTCCCAAATCATCTTTTCTCGCTTGCTTGATGGAACGCAGAGATGGCTCAGATGGCACATCATCCCGTCCTGAAGATGGTAATTAGTGATAGTTGTGTTTACACCCAACATCTGGTAGGTGTTCGCGAAGTCAGGATCTGTCTCATAGAGATGGGTCCATCCAAAGGTCTCGTGGCCTCAAGAGTCTAGTACTATCGTGAGTGCCGCGATTAGAGGTCAACTGAGGAAATCAATGAATCGATTGGTGCTTCGTGTTTTATACTTTATGTTGAGGTGAAATTGTTGCAAATATGTGGAGCACTTCTGATGGTGGTCATTCAAAAAATTTCCTTGTGTTTGCATGAACTAAAAAGACTTATGATCAGTGTGGATAAATGTCTCCTTCGTGAGAATTTAATGCCTCCACTGGTGGCAAGCTTGCACAATGGAGTAATTTTCTTTTTCATA
>JASDQU010207530.1:14302-42591 GCA_032191745.1 Picea mariana
ACCGCTTACCATGCAAAAAACCACTTTCCTAAAAAATTTACCATTTTTGCCTGTTTTACCACGTCCTCTTCCAAATCGATTTTTGGGAAAACGGAGATGGATTTTAAAACTCTGAGAGAGGTTTTTTCTCAGAATGGGATGAATAACAAAACCCTCTTTCTTTTTTGCAACGGAGCTATGATCCGGGAGAATCAAAGACATCTTCGAGGCCTATTTTTCCATATTTTCAATTTTCTGTTACAGTCCCGATCTTGCAGGAGCTGTCACGGCCAGTTGGGGACGAATTTGGCAAAACCGAAGGAGAGTTTTGTCCAAAACATGCCCATATACAATAAAATATTTCATTTTTCACCCAGGTTTCATCATTGAAGAGAAAATAACGTCTGTTCGGACCCCTTTTTCACAGAAAACCGGTCCATTTTTCATGGCAGAAAGCTCCAAATTTGGTGGGAGTGGTGGCTATTTTTGGCCGAGGCAGTTAAACCGACTTCCGAAACTTATTGGGATGATCTACCCTATTTATTCAGATGATTTTAATGTAAAAGGGTTCGACCTGTGAGGTTCCTGGACTGGACTGTGGGTTATGCATGACCATAAGACTTTTTTATTCTCTGTAATTTTGAGATGAGCAATCAGCAATGAACATGTTTTCTTTTACAGGATTCCTGTGTGGTGATATTGGTGGTTTTTTTCTCTGTTTAATGTTTTTCCTGTGATCATTATGCTTGTTTTCAGTTCTTATCATCTGAAGGAAATTAATAGAAGAAGAATTTATCAGCAGATACTCTGCCTCTGAGATTTTGATGATCTTTATGTTTTCTGCTAAAGCTTAGTTCGGGAATTCTTAGCTGCTCCTATGCCTGGTTTTTACCTTTCCTATTTCTTCCTCAAATCAATACCATTAAAACTCAATTCGATCCAATATTGCTGCTACCTTTCCCTGTGAAAGAACTTTGTCCAAAGTTGAGAGTGAATCTCCTTGTTTAAAGCACAGACCCCATTTGCCCAATGACCCTCCTTATTGTTCCAAATCAATCATTTAAAAACCCCAACCCATGTTCTTCATAACTAGCCTAATACCTCCTCAAACAAAGCTATATCAGACAGAGAGATCCCTCTCTGAGTCTTGGAGGGCTAGATCCAAGACTCGAAGTGGTTTTGATTTTGCCTCTGTGACTGCCTTACAGCATTGGGCTAATTACAGAGTGCTAATAGAACTCAACATCATCCTCTGTCAAGGTGATGACTAGGTCTTCCATGGTATAACTCTTTTGTTTTCACATCTCTTCTATCGACGTTGTCTTTGTTTTCATCTGTGAGGGTTTCACCCCACTCATTTTCTCCTGTATCCTTTCCTCGCCAGCCTATGATGTGTCCCCTTTTCTAGCAACCTACTGATGGTTTTTCATGGTCACTGTTGCTATCCCCCTTGGAATTTTTGGAACTATGCTGCTTCCCGACGCCTGATTCCGCATTGCATCCTTCCTAGTGTTATCAACTGGGTTGTTTTTTTTTTATGAGGGACCTATTTCAAACTACCCCTTGGACTTGGTGGATTGTGTCATGACTAGCTTTGTTGCTAGTTTTTTTACTGGCATCTTCCACTGCGTTGGCCAGTCTTTGATTATCCAGACAATTTATTCTCTTGTGATGCAGTATTGCATCTCCATCCATGAATTCTTTGGATCCCTTGTGGCCTGTATCCACATGTGGTGAATGGATACCTTAAACCTGACTATCCCTTCAATTTCCTGGACCACCTCCACAATAATGCGCCACACGTTGGTTGTGCATTGTTGTATATCCTCTAGTAGCATCACAAATAACAAATATTGTGTTATTTTCCTACTGATTTTTATTGTCTTTAGCCTACCAGAGGGACTCATATCTGACCGCATAGCACTTTCTTTTCCTATCCATAAAGGATGAATACTTTGGCTCCTCTCATCCTACCAAAGTGTTGACCAAAATTTAGTCACCTACATGTTCCCGTTCCTAGAATAATAATAAAAAAATGGTATTGGAAGATAAATATTTTTTTAACTATTATATGTTCATTGCATAGCCCTTGGTATCAACTTCGCCATCCATTTCACGAAATCAAAATCAGAGTATCCATGACCAAGATACACATACTCCTGTCCATAAGTCCAATAAAAAAATGGAGGTATTACAAGAAGAAATATGAAAAATGTTCTAAGTGACATGCTCTCTCCTCTCCTTTCCCGTCACCTCTATTAATTCTCTCATTTTATACTTGGTCATTTTTTCCATTGTCTCATTACTTTCATATTCCCATTACCATTTTCCACACTTAGCCATTTTTCCTTATTCCTTTCCATGTTCACATTCATTCCCCTTTTCCTTTATTTTCCCATTTCTTTTTAATTTCCTTTCCATATTTCTTTATCCCATTTTTCTATTTCTTTCATTTTCCCTTTTTCTTTTTCTCACGTAATACCTTTATTTCCCATATATTTCTTTTCATTTTTCATATTTTCCATATTTATTTCCATATTTCATGTGACCCATTATATACTTTCGAGACTTAGTCTTATTTACTATGGCTTACCGCGGGTTCGCAGTTGGTGATATTTCTTAGGAGTATGTGTTATCTCCTCTACCCTCACAATGAACTTTGACTTCTGCCACCTTCATAATGCACAAAACTCATTTTACTATTCTTTACTATATAACTTCTCCAACACTTAGCCAAATATATGAGTTACAGTGGGTTCAGGGGTTCACGGGTTGGTGAGGGTTGGTGATGTTTATTTCATGTTATATGAGTCCATCTGATTGATTCTTAGAATATTTTACAACTTCTTCTTACTACTATTTACCTCTCCTATCCACTTCAACTACACTTAAAAAATTTCACACTCATTTTTTACTATGTATTAGCGTGGGTAACTTCCTCACCTACCTCTGCATTCACGTAAACCCACGAACCCGCCATGTTATTTTAATAATATTTTTCCTATCCTAAGTTATATGAGGAACATATCCAAGTGACACATGGAACTTTATTAACCAATGAGATACATCTACATGGCATTTAATGGATGGTGCCACATGGAAACTAATTAATGGAGACAATGGCAACATACAAAAAGTGACACATGACGTGATTTTATTGGATGACATATGGAAGATTATTATGGGCATATTGTTGGCCTACCGAGTGATGACACGTGGAAACATTTGGTTGGGTGGCTCATCATTGATGACTGGGCAGATTGGCGGTTGATTGGGCATACAAAATTATTATTATATTCAACAATTTTTCAAGGGTCGAATCCTCCAAGTTCCATAGTTCCTTCTCTTCTTGTGTTTCTTTATAAGTATATCAAACACTTAGTTTTAAATATCTTTAATAATATAGTATCCTAATGCATTTGGGATATCCTTTCAAACCAAAAATTTGAATTTTATGAAGGGAAACACGAAATTTATCCAAGGACCCACATTTGCCCATCATTTTTTATCGACGGTGCTTGAGTGTTGATCTTGCAGAGGCCATAACTTGAGCTCTGAGTGTAGGAATCATACAAAATTTATACCGTTGGAATGGTATTTCAGAGTAGAATATGGTGGCATAGGTTTGAAAGTGATGAAAGTTGATAATTGTTTCTCATAAATTAAAATATCAGTCAGGTTCATTTTTTAATGGGTCTGCGTGACAACTCAAATTCACAAGCTCATACCTTGAGATCCGAGCGACGGATTTAGGAAAAAATTGTATCGTTGGAAAGATGAGACAATGAAGAGAATGTAAGAAGTGGTTTACATGGTTAAAACGTTGGTTTTCACTTCCATAAAATTAAATTGCAGTCATCCTATTTTAATGGGAAATTATTTGAATTGTGAAAATACAGGTTTATTTAAAAACTTTTATTAAAAAGGGAAAGAAACAGTTGAGATGGTTCCTATGACTGTCGATCAAGACAATAAAAGGACAAAAAAAAGAAAATGAAAAAGGAGGAGATATAATCATAGTAAGTTTATTCTCATCACATCTTTATTTTCTTTATCAAGTCCTTCATCCAGTTATTCTACCTCTTTGACTAGAAAGGTTTAACCAAAGACTGATAACTCCTTTTGTTTCTTATTACCAGGTCTTGTTTTTCTTCTACCTCCCACCATATTCCTTCTAAAATATTAATTATTTTATTTATTTTCTTTATGGTTCGTCGGATCCCCAATCCCATTCTTTAAGACAAACACATTTACAATTTCAAAAAATATGTAATAGACTATATATTTTTTAGAAATTTCAAGAGGGATATTTTGGGAACAATCTCGACTATGTTTTGCAACCCTGTTTTCAGAATATAAAGTATTTGAGGTTGATCTATCATTATATTTACTTGAGATTCCTATGTGTCCACTCTATTAAAGTTCTCTTGTGCATGCAAATCATCTTCTTTTTATTTTTTATGTGATAAAAAAACTTTATCTTAAACTATGATAGATGTGAGGATTTTTTTCTTATTTTCTTTAAATGTGTGAAGTGTGTGATTCCTGTTCCTTTCTCATGAACTTTATTTAAAAGGAAAACAAAACATTTTTATTTCTTGTTATATTTTTTGAAATCTTTATATTTGTTTAATTACCATGACAGACTTCTGCAAAGTCTCATATTCTGAATATCTAGAGTCCCAAGAAAATATTAAAGTAAAGAGGAGAACTACCTCTATAAAAATGCAGGGGGATTTAAATCCTCGTGAGGTTGTTGTTTCGGTCCTAACGGATTAAAGCATCACCATTTTTGGCGACCATACTGGGGAACAATTTATTTTCAAGATATTTGAGGAACCAAAAATCTATATGGCTCAAAGTTTTGAGAAGAAGATTCAAGAAAATTTCTTCTTATTTTAAGCATGACTCACATTTTTTGTAATTTCAAAAAGAAACAAGAAGCACCAAATATTTAGGAGAATGAAATCCCTGGAAAAATTCAAAATGAGGGGTTCCATTCATGTCATGATGCTTCTTTATATTCTTCATCAAGCCCATAAATGGCTTTGTAAGACTCAACAAAAGGGATAAATACTCAAAGAAGGAGGCGATTTCATAATACCCCTTTAAATCTACCAGAAGTAGACTTTCAAATGCCTAATATTCCTATTGAATTTTTTTATACATTTTTTGGGTATGCTTTAGAAGATGTAGAGAAGCACTTGATTAATTTTAAAGGCACATGTTATGATTTAAACCTCATTGAAGACAATGTTTCATGTATTATTCCTACAAACTCTATGAGAGGATGCTCTTGAATGGTATAGTTCATTAATGCCTAACTCCATTACTAGTTGGGATGTGTTAGAAGATTCATTTGCATAAACTTTCATCCCAAAGGTGCATTCATATGTTTTTGCTAATGTTTTAAATTTTTTTGCCCACCCGTCCTCTCCCATATGGAATAAAGATAAAAAAATGCCCAATTTTGAAGAAGAAACTAATCAAAGAGTGGATGAAATTTTTAAGTCAAGTCATGTTGTTGAAGACGAAGATGAAACTTCTAAATTACAAGAAGAAAATTTCAACCTCCTATATACTCCATATGAAGATATTTCAAGCAACAAATTTGAGAATGAAATTGAGAAGCCTCCACCAAATATACAAGAAGATTACATCATGGTAATATATGATGAAACATCACAAGAGAACTTTCAGAAAGAAGAATTGATGGAAGAAATGAATCTTGAGAAGAACGATGAGCAAAATCACCTTTACAATAAAGAAGAGTCTTTTCAAGAGATTTTTGATGAATCAAGAACCTTGGAATTGGTTGTAAATAAAGAAAAGGATATCAACATCTCATATACTCCATATGAGGAAGAAATTAAAGAGTCTCCATCAAATATGGAAGAAGAATTAAGCCTGAATAAAGAAGAATTGGCGGAAGAAAACAATTTTGAGAATAAAAAAGATAGACATTGCATAGAAGAAGAACATTTCCAAGACATCGCCAATGAAACAATAATCTTGAATGTGGAAAAATAAGAAAAAGAGAATGTTTTCAAGAAATACATTTCTCATTTTTTTGAATATAGCAACACTCTGGGGTAGCCAAGAGTAGATTATATCGAATATTGGTTCGAAAATATTGTCAGCTCGCCAATGAAAACAAGTCTTTTCCACACATCGCTCGATCCAATTGTGGTACCTTTTGGGCATGCTCCTGATTTATTGTTAGCAACCCCAATATTTTTCTTACTTCTAGAGCCCATTTCAAAGGTCAATTGGATGCTCGAATGGCTCCATTGGAAATCTACCTATAGCTAAGGTTCCCCTTTCTTTCAAGTAAGTTAGGGTAGGTAGATCATGTATGTACATATTTTTTTTCTTCAGTTCAGTTTTTCATAATAAGGAAGTCAAACTTGAAGATAACTCCAGAGCCCAATGGAGAAGGTAGTTGTTCTTAAGATTATGGTGTTCTCAACAACCCACAGGGGGTCACTGTCCCGTAGTTGGAGCCAGTTGTTGACCAAAATTTTGTCACCTATATGTTCCCACTCTTGGAATAATAATAAAAAATGATATTGGAAGATGAATATTTTTGAATTATTATATGTTCATTGCACATCCCTTGGTATCATCTTCGCCATCCATTTCACAGAATAAAAAAAAAGTCTCCATGACCAAGATACACATACTTTTGTCCATAAGTCCAATGGATGTATTACAAGAAGAAATATGAAAAATGTTCTAAGTCACATTCTCTCTCCTCTCCTTTCCTTTCACCTATATTCATTATCTCATTTTATACTTATCATTTTTTCTGATTGTCTCACTACTTTCATATTCCCCTTACCAATTTCCAGACTTAGCCATTTTTCCTTATTCCTTTCCACGTTCACATCCATTTCCCTTTTCCTTTATTTTCCCATTTCTTTTTATTTTCCTTTCCATATTTATTTATCCCATTTTTCCATTTCTTTCCTTTTCCCTTTTTCATTTCCCAAATTTCACGTAATTCTTTTATTTCCCATATATTTATTTTCATTTTTCATATTTTCCATATTTCCTTCCATATTTCACATAACCCATTATATACTTTCCAGACTTAATCTTATTTACTATGTCTTATTGGGGGTTCGCGGGTTGGTGGTATTTCTTAAGAGTATGTGTTATATCTGCTACCCTCACAATGCACTTTGACTTCTGCCACCTTCATAATGCACACAACACTTTTTTTACTATTATTTAATATGTAACTTCTCCAACACTTAGCCAAATATATGAGTTACCGTGGGTTCACGGGTTCGTGGGTTGGTGAGGGTTGGTGATGTTTATATCATGTTATATGAGTCTGTCCAACCAATTCTCAAGACTTAGAATATTTTACAACTTATTTTTACTACTATTTACCTCTCCTCTCTTCACCTACACTTACAATTTTTCACAGTCATTTCTTACTATGTATTATCACAGGTGACTTCCTCACCTACCTTTGCATTCACGTAAACCCGCGAACCCTCCATGTTATTTTAATAATATTTTCCTATCCTAAGTGCTATGAGGAACATATCCAAGTGACACATGGCACTTTATTAACCAATGAGAAGTTGGATCATGTTGTCATTGATGCCAATGGTTTGATTATTTGGGAGATTGTTGGATCATGTGTCATTGATGCAAATGGTTTGATTGACTGATATAATTGATTGATGTAAAGTAATTGATTGATTGATGATTGATGAAGAATTTATATTTATTTTCCTTGATGAGAATGATAGATGTCAAAGTGGAAACCAATTGATAAAGATGGATCATTGATATGATGCATAGATGAGGATGGATCAATGAGTTGTCATTGATACATGATGATTCATAGTTTATTTGATGAAAATATGACTCATTATTTTCTTATCATGATTGATAAGGTGCACAAATGGATGAACTCCAAAGTGGTCCCCTTATGGTGAAATCCCTCACGGGAAAATGATTTGCGGTTGAGTTGTGGTTGAGAGGACCCATGATTGTATGTGGAATAATGAGATGAAGATCAAAGAAATTATTGGTGAAACTATCCTAGATGGATAGTGCTTATCATGCCATTTCCGGTGGTATGTGGAATGTCACATAAATCCTCACGGTTTGCGATTTATGGCTCTACAAAGTTGAAGGACCCCCATATGAAGGCTTAAAGCCCCCAAGGTCAAAGAAGTCAAAGTGACCTAAAAGAAGAAATCATTATTTAAATGATAAAGAGAAGTGAAAAAATCAAGAAAGATTATTTGAATGATAAAATAAGGTGAGAAAATCAAGAAGGAATATTTAAATGATAAATATTGGAGAACTTTCTATTTATGGAAAGTGGTTAACCCTAAAATAAGGAAAATGGGTTAAGTGACCTAGAAATGGGTTAAGAAACCTAGAGGGTGAAATTATAAATAAGATAGCTATGGTCTCTTGTAAATCATCCTTTTTGTGGATCAAATGGAGAGTTTCTTGTGAGAATATATTTTGGAGTATTGATGGAAAGATTCTTATTGGTGTGGATCTCTTGAGCATGATTGAAGATCTATTCTGAGGAAGAGAGAAAGAGGAGGATCTCATGGATGCATCAAAGTTTTGGTAGTGTCGGAGATATTGACGACAAAAGTTTCAGATCTTCAGAAATGCTAGTTTCTGAGGTATACGCGGGCTGTAATGGGACAGGGCGCGTACACATGTGAATTGTATGAGGACAATGTGCGTACAGTGGATGAAATGATGAAGACTTGTGTTTGAGCTAGTGCCAAGCTCTTGGATGATTAGGCAGGTTCCAAATATTGATTCTATGGGCTCAAATCTATCACTGAGACACTGCTATTGGAGAGCTTGGATATGTTGTGACTGGCTGGTGGTCAGATTGGACAGTCAGAGACAAAAGAGAATGATATATTGATTGTAGAGAATCTGAGTTGATCTTGAAGGACAAATCATAACATCTCAGAAGTTATACGTAGGTTGTTGTATACATTGGCCACATGCATACACGGGCTGTAGTGAGCCAGGGAGCATGCACATGATGGCTACACTACTGACAGGTCGCGTACCTATTGATAGATTTATATCTGTTGAGGATTGTTGCCTCATCTCAGTTGGTGTTGAGGGTGTAAGTTGATTCTTTCATTATAGAGCTAGTGCTATTATAGAGTTGTACTCTATTCAATTGTTGCTGATAAACCCCCAGATTGTTGTCCATAATAAAAAGAAAAATTGTACATGCATCTTGTGTTCTTTTTGTTCCTTGTGGAGATGACTTATTGCTTATATGTGTTGCTGATATATGTTGTTGATGTATGTTCTCATCTAACTGGTTATAAATGACAACAATGGGCAATGAATAAATGTTGAATGTTAACTAAAGAGTTTTGTAAAGAGGGAATCTTTTGGGAAAAAGAGCCCCACATTCATTCACCCCCCCTCTAAGTGTGGTAGGTGTGTCCAACATGAGATACATCTACATGGAAGTTAATGTATGGTTCCACATGGAAACTAATTAATGGAGATATGTGGCAGCATACAAAAAGTGACACATGGCGTGATTTTATTGGATGAAATATGGCAGATTCTTATGGGCATATTGTTGACCTACCGAGTGATGACATGTTGAAAGATTTGGTTGGGTGACTCATCATTGCTGACAGGGAATATTGATGGTTGACTGGGCATAAAAAATTATTATTATATTCAACAATTTGCAAAGCTTCAAATTGATCCAGGTGGATATTAGTGGCCACCCATGTGTTGCAACTGGCTCCTCTTGTCAATTTTTAGTGAAAAACATTCTTTTGTACTTCTTTGTAATTGTGGTTTCTACACTTCTGGGGTTGTATGAAGCCCTACACATATTACAGGTGGATACTCATGGCCTCCCACCTAATCCAACTGGATTATTTTGTATTTTTTCATTTCATCACATCTTGTTGTACTTCTAGGGCTATTTTGGGGCCCTAAATAATGTTTTTTTGGCTCGCCACTATCAAACTGTAGACATAGTCAAATTTTGGCAGTGTAATGCATAGTTCTTGAAAATACCTTTCGAACGGGCTATCACACGCCTAAAAAAAATATTGTATACAAACGTTATGACCCCAGGAATTTAATGTACTAACTTATCCAAACGAGGCCCACATGACTTTTAATGTTTCATCTCTTAGGGTTAGGTTTTTGGATTTATAGGGTTTTGGCATTCATGTTTATCACAAAAAGGCCTTCAGAGCCGCATTGTAATCATCTTATTGAGAATGAGCGTATCCGTCACATCTCTTCTCAGAGATAAATCTACCACCATTATAGCGAGTCTTGCACTCTGTATTTTTACAGTCTCTTTACAATTCTTTCATTAATAGAAATCAAGTATTATTGTATTTCTCTGTTTCTGGAAATTTTCATGAGTATTTCATTGTAATATCTCTGCTTTCATTTCATTCCAAAAATAATTTAGATCAGTGGTATTAGAGTAGGTTTCCCTTGATCATTTTTCAGCACATGTCCTCGATGAGGTCCGAGTATAACCAGTTGGGTCTTGAGTTTGTCTCTCTTGAGGAAAACAACTCTAGCACATTGAATAAACCCTCGATGGTAGTAGAAAATAAAAATGGTGGAGCAAAATATTCTATTAACTTGTTACTTGAGTAATCTCTCACATGATAAAGGGACAAAATGATAGATAATTTTGCACACATCCTTCAATTCCTGTCGATAGCAACATGCACATCTTCATCAAGTGACCATTTTGGAGGAACCTATCCCTTGAAGGTACAAATTAATTTTGATATTCCCATATTTGAAGGTCAAATAGATGTGGATGCCCTAGAAAAATGGTTAAATATATTAGAAGGTTATTTCTTTGTTCAAACTTTTTCTGACAGGGAAAAGATCACCTTCACGCTCCTCAAGTCTCTCCCCCATATTAAACATTGGTGAGAAAGTTACTAGGAGAAAATTTCCATATAGGAATATGGAATATATGAGGCCAACCCCACTTGGTATTTTTTTGTGGATGCGGTCAAATAATAATACTATCATGTTTATAACTATGAATACCAGTACATGAGATGGACCACACTGCGATAAGAGAAGAGCCAAGAAGTGTCAGAGTTCACAAATACTTTCCATAACTTGCGCACCAAGCTGGGTATCAAAGACTCCAAGTGGAATATGGTTCTTAAATACCATGGGGATATACATAGGTACATCCAAACCAAAATGGATTTCCTAAACATCTCATCATTGGGAGCTGCCTATCGATATGTTGTCAAAATAGAGCAAAAATTTAGGCACCCAAACAAATGGGAATTCGGGTATGCAAATATGCAACAAACAAAGAATGGTAAAGACAACCCTAATGTTACACATTATTTTGGTCATTTTAGTGATCCATTGACAACATGTTTTCATGTTCCCAAAAAGAGCCTTTCTTTAGAAGGAAAGTGACTGACATTCTCTTATCAAAAGCCTTGTCAAGGAGGGTCGTCACAGGCTGCACCATAAGCAAGGTGCGACGATGCCTAGTCATCTCCCTTTTCCCTAAAGCTAGATTGTGATGTCTCCGCAAGCTGACCTAAAGCTAGAGTGTGACGATGTCAAAAGGATAAGAAAAGGTTAAGTTTCATGAAATTTCTAGAAGGGGATCTTCTAGAAGGTGAGGTGGCATCTGTATGGTTGGGATCCTACTCATTTCTCTGATTTGGTGGGATCATCCTAATCTCTTTAACCATCTCTCTTTCCACTATATAAAGAGGGATCTCTCATGGAAAAGGTTAATTAAGCACAAAAGGTTGAATAAGCTAAGATTGCATGGAGAGTTCTGCATTGGATCATTCTTGAGAATCTCATTTCAGTTCATTAAGTCATTGTGGATCTTCTTCATTCAAGATTGGAGCAAGTGTGTGTTGGAGCAAAGGGTCGTCAAAAGGGGACCTTGCAACATCAAGGCTTTGGTTGTAATCACCACTTTCATTATTATATAATACAGTGATATGTTTCTTTTCCCTAAAACTCATCTTGTTTTATTGTATGATTCCTTGATCACATACATAGGTTCTCGTTGAGTATATTATTGCTTTCACTTTGGTTGGCTTATGTTCCCTTGCAGATACAATATCATAGGAGCACTAGAGTGGACCTAGGATGACAATGGCAAAAGGAAGTGATATTTAAACGATATGTTTCCCATCTCTTGCTAGATAGTAAACTCAATGACTAGATCTTAGGGAAAGCGTCATGTTCTGTTCTGTTTTATTCTAGCTCTAGGTGGATCTAGGGAGATCTATTTATGTCTTCATTTACCAACAAGTCCCATAAAAAAATTGGCGACCATACTGGGGATACAACCTCCTTTTGATTTGTTTCTTCCCATTTTCATTTAGCTTGCCTTCTTCTGGTAAATGTAATTCTCTGAGTCTGTGGGTGATCCATTTAGACTCCCTGGGTTTAGAAGTTCCTTTGGATTTTTTGCCTTTCTTCCAAATTTTTCAAATTTGCAGAGATCGTCGCATTGTACCTCTTTTTCATCCTGCGATGACCCTGAGACGTTGCTCTCTGCCTATCCAATCTAGTGTGATGATGTTGCACTCTATGTTTCCAGTGGCCTATGATGACCTTAGCTCATCACACAGTGTCTTATACCCACCCTGTGATGACTCCTGTAGATTTTGATGGAGTGGGTCATCTTGTCTTTTACCACCCAAATTTTCCTTAGTAGACTGGGGTGAACTTCCTATGCCCATGATTGATTGATTCTTGAGTTTAAATCTTTCTTGTGATTTGTTTTCAATGATTGAAAGTCTTTCTTTGCATTTTGCAAGTTTTTTACTTTTGCTCATTGTCATGAGGATATAATCTCAGATACTGATCTGAGTGCTTGTTTGACGAACATTCTTCGGTTTGTTCTGAGTTTTGGATTCATTTTTTTTGTCATATTGGTTTTTTATTAAGAAACACTTTTTTCTTACTTATGTCAAGAGTTTTTCTTGTCTTTTTCACTTTTGTCTACATTACGAATTTGATTTGGGAATTGTGTTGAGAATGTCTTGATTTTCCTGGATTATGTTTTCCTTCTGTTATCACATCTTTGATTATGTATTGGAAAGGAAAAAGTGAATTCATTTATTATTTTTAGGTAATCCCTTATAAGAAAATTTTTACATTCGAAATATTTGTAAAGAGAAGAAATTGGAAAATTTTTAGTTCATGATTGTTTGGAATTGTGTTCATTCAGAATTAAGGAATTGCAATTGGTAGCTTGTTGTACTTCAAAAGAAATACCTTCTCCCTACTATAACTAGGGTTCATTGAATTGAAAATTGCACATTCATATTTATTTCATTTTATTGGGTCAAGGTCACAACATCAACAATTTCACTTCCATATCCATTTTTGAGTAAGCAACAACCTCTAAAACACAACGTAAATTTAAAATTTATTAATAAATTTTATTTTCTAGGGATCTTTTTCACCAACATTAGCTAGGATAGTGTTTTGGAATAGGTTGTAAGGCACACTCTCCAAAGCATCAAAACACACAATAGTATCTTGTGATAGGGAGAGTTCAAATCCAATTGCAACATTTTGTCCTGGGAATCCCTTCTCACACAAGGGTCAAACCTGAGGCCACATTAAGACTAGAAGAGTTACTCACCCTGCTTTGTTGGTCTTGGTGTAGATATTGTGCATATTATGGGGGTCTCTTTAAGGTACACCCACAATTATGAGTGGAAGCCTTTCGAGTGGATTTCAGGCTAGATACCCTGCCTTTGCGCATGGATCGGACTGTCAACTATTTCCCTAGGAATTACTACTGTAGTTGGTAACCTTAGTAGCCTATCTCTCTAGGGTATTTACATGAGGTGACTATGGAGGGGCAAGTCTTCACGGTACCTGGAATCGACGTTGGCCAAAAACACTTGGGCTCCTTGGAGGGTATACCCACGATTATGTGTGGGAGCTTGCACCAATGTGTAAGTCCATTAATAAGGTAATCAACGTAAATTTTCCACCCACTTATCTCAACCCCTTCTTGTCTTGATTTCATGACATTGGATTTCATCACCAACTAGTGACTTCAAAATAAGAAGGTTTGTTTGCTTGGTTTGATTCCTAGATTTTATTAGTGAGTGTTGTTTGGTTCCTCTAGTCGACCATAGATTTTCTTTGTTCTCTAATCGGATCAAGAAACATCGGCCTTCACTGTTCACATAGGATGAAAGGGCTACCCTCAAAAGATCCAGAAGGTTACCAACCTTTGCCTCCTAACTCACTAGAAGGCTCTCTAGAGGGAGAAGTCAACAACAAAGTAGGTTCTAAGGTTAGGAGCACACACTCTTTAGAATGATTTCGAATTGTTTCAGACTCTTTAGAGGCATTCAAACTTCCCCCTCTTAGACCAGACGTGCATATACTTCGGATGAACTCGTCCAGGGAAATTGTTGTTGTTGACAACAATGAAGTGCCTACCAGACCTAACGTAGGATATAGAGTAGAGAATCCACTTTTTCAAAGTAAACCATTTAGGACCTTGGCTCACACTGTTGGAAATTCTAATTTTGGTTCTATCCCTTTGACAATACGTTATCTGTAAGGTAACCTAGGAGTGAGCCCTGATCAATCTATAACATCACAAGTGCCTGAGACATCTCTTACCTATACGGTACCTTTAGACCATTTTACTAGTACTACCAGTAACGTCACCACCATTCCAGACCAATTTTCGATTGGTTCTCACTCAATTCCTACTCTCAAGATGGCCCATTCTACTATGGTACCACAAGCTACCATGATTCCTAATGGAAATGTGGTTATCTCCCAAGCTTCAATTGGGACACCACTTCCACCTAGATCGAATCTGTCACTTCCCCCTAGGTATAAAGCTCTTAATACTTCCATTTCTACCTCTACCCAGGTTCCATTCAGAGTTTCTGGACTTTTTTTTCCTCCTGGGTATAATGTTGTTGTTGGTTTTGTTCCTACACTTGCCCAGGTTCTCTCCAGAGGGTTTTATGTTCCTTCTCCACCTTCTCTTGGAGGATCTGGCCCTAGTGGCTCCAATATGCTTGGAGGCACCAGTCTTTCTATCACTTCTAGTTTCCAGATTCCTGTTGGAGGACAACCTTAGATTGGGGTACAACCTCAATTTGGGGGACAACCTCATATTGGGGCACAACCTCAACTTGCGGGGAAATCTCAAGTTGGAGTCCATAACCCACTTTATGTATAGAACGCACTTGTGGTACAATATCTACCTTGGCATCTTCCTTTCCAAGGAAACCTACAATCGTCAGGGGGGAAACATCCTCAAGTTAATTATTTTGTACCCCCTAATCTCGGTCAACCATATATAGGTTCTTTGAATCCTGCTTGGGGTACGAATGCTCAATCTAGTGTTCCTTTCCAAGAGAACATCTCTAATCAACCCAACATGTTGGCCCTTGACAAATTTTTGTGGAAACATTGGTCATGTTTGACCATTTTTGGGACTTCGACAGGTTGGTCGAAGATGGAGCTCCTAGGCGGAGCAGATATCGTGGGATCTCACTCATTTTGTGGGCTTGTGGACCCAACAAAGGGTTTTTAGGGTTTATGTAAAGTGTATGGGATGTCAGCCCATGGGTTTACCCATGTTTTAGGCCTTTGTGTAAATGTATAAATAAGTATCTAGCAATGTAATAAGTACTATAATCGGCCTAGTGAATAACTATTAGTAGCTAAGTGCATAGTAGGTTAACATTGTCTCAGTGAAAGAAGTTGTAAGTGCTTTGTGCAAATATATTGTGTAAGGCTTTGTGCTATCAAGGAGTTGGCTCTGTGACTTGACCTAATTTTGAGGAAGGTGGATCTAGTGTGTGATGCACAGATCACCTGTCCACTACGAAGTTGGGCTCTATGGATTTTTGCATAGGAGCAGATGAATGTAAGGAGATCGAAGACTAATAAAGAAGAATAAGAAGTTGGTGGACATAGCCCCACACTGGGGTGAACCACGTATATCATGCATTGATGTGATTTGTGCAATGTTGTGATGTTGTTTATGTTGTTTATCTCTTAGTATATTGATCTTTATATATGTTGGATAAATGTATGAATGATTAATTCTATATTGATGGTAGGGGAATGCTAGATCTGATCTATTGCTATGTGCTAAGTGAATGGAAGTACTTTATATTTATTGTTATTGCGTTGATCCGTATTAAGGGTTTGATCCTTGATGTGAATGAGATTCTATAACTAATGCATATTGTTGGCTAACTGCTCTGTTAAGTATTTTAATCAAAAATCTATGTCCTTGCTTGGTTGTAGACACTTGAGTCCTACAACCCTCTCTGCCTTTACCTTAGGTGATACTTCATCTACTTTTTAGGTGTTTCTTGAAGGTCCAGTAGTTAGGGTTTTCTTGGTGCGTTGTTCAAGCGTTGAACCATGGGTCTGCCCCTGTGCCAAGAAATGGTTCCATTGGCAGGACCTGAAACTGTGATTGATGGGAACTGGAGAACAGAGAAAGATCTGCGTGTAGATATTTTGTTGTAGTGTGCAACATTCTACTTGAATTGCGAAGATCTGTGTTAAGAAATAAACTGTATCTAAAAGAAGGAGGTAATATCTTAAAGATTTGTGCTATGGTAAATTTAAGATAAGTGGAAATTTTTTCTTCGAAAGTATGAATCTAGGTATGTTTGATATATTTTGTTCTATTCTGAATGTTAGGGCACAGATAGAAGAAAGAGTTGATTTGAATAAATGTTATAGAAATAGAGAAAAACATGTTATTCCTATGCATAGAAATAATTTTTGGACTAATGAGTGGATGCAGGAACCTAGAAAGAATTTTTGCAGATTGTTGGTACAACAATGTGATCCCAGTGCACAACATAGGAAATACTGGGGCTCGTTTAAAAGAAAGAGAGGATTGACACTCTGTTATAACTGCAGGAGACTGGGACATATTGTTAAGGAATGCCCTGGAACAAGTCCTATTTGTCTTTGTTGTAAATCCATTGGTCACGAGGTTAAGGATTTCCCAAGAATGATTGCTAAAGTTGAAAACATGAACATGAGACAAGAAGACTATAAAGAAGGTCAAGAAACTAACGATATGTTAAATAATCATACAGAAAAAGAGTCAGAGACTATGCTAAAATAGTTAAAAGAAGAAATGGATGATCAAAGAGACATTAGTTTACCAGAGATCCTGAAAGAAAAACAACGCATAGTTACAAGAATAGAAGACTACAACATAGACTGTGTATTAGATAAATAAACACATGTGAAAATTATGCCAGAAAGCACTTGGGAAATTTTGGGAAAGGTTGTTATGATACCTTCATCGAGAAGAATAGGCTTCTTTAAAGGAAAGATGATAACCCTATGTGGAAGAATTACTAGTATACCTATGATTTCTCATGAAACGTCAACAAAAGAGGACTTTGAAGTTATTAGGTTTGTTGAGAACAATGCCCCTTTCCCTCTTTTATTAGGAAAGACTTGGATTGAGAAGGATCATATTAGAAGGCAAGCAGAGGAGGAAGTCATAGAAAATAAAAATCAAGAACTAAGGGATTTGTTGGCCTAGGGGCAGACCCAGGGTTCAATGCTACAACAACGCACCAACAAAGCCCTAACTACCGGCCCTTTCATCAACACCTACGAAGAAGATGAAGTTTCACCTGAGGTAGAGATAGGGGTGGTTGGAAGAATCAGGTGTCTGCAACCTTAGATGGGACAAATATCTATGATTATAATACTTAATAAATCACTTAGCACTGTCAGTTCCTCAATATCCAATCAATAATCACTCAACACATTCATATAGATCATATCTAACATTATTATACATCATTAGCACTAAGCATAAGCATATCTATATAATCATCTCTAATAACTTAGAAGAAGAATATATAAACACATCTAAACAAGCACAAAGCAAGACAACATAGTGTTTATGTGGTTCACCCCCACCCTAGGGCTACATCCACCAACTCTTCTTCTTTATTATCTTCAGTCAATCAGTTACAAGCACAGAGCCATCAAAACCCTACTCCTTATAGGACATAAGATCTACGCAACTCACTAGATCCTTCTTCCTTGTGTTACAGCACAAAGCCTTCCATCATCTATTACAACCACTTGCACTTAGCTCTACATGTCTCTCACAGTCATGCAAAAAGTACTTACAAAAACCTATTTTCACTTAGCATACATCATGTAGATGCCTATATATGCCTATATATGCCTATACATCTATTTATACATTACAAAATAGGCCTAATCATGGGTAAACCCATGGGATGACATCCCAATACTGTTACATAATCCCAAAAACCCAAAAAGGACCCAAAAGTGGGTTGAGATCCCTTGATCTCCGCTTCACCTTGCGCTCCTCCTTCGACAGGCTATCGAAGTCCCAAAATAGGTCATTATGACCAAGAATCTCCCAAAACTTGGTCAAGGGACAACAAGCCCCCAACACTCACCTGTGACTCATCCCGAGTCACTCAGATCTGACCAGTTCTGCTTCTAAGGCCTCGAGCTTGGCTCGAGATACTTCAACCTACTGCTATGCGATGACCTCTTGCTCGGTGAAATCCTGGATCAGTGCATCATTCACGAGCCCTTCTAGGCATTGTTCTGCTGTGATGACAACCTGTTCTAGCTCTGCTCCTCAGCTTTCAACCTCTGTGAATAATTGGCATGCCTTATCTTGCACTGGTTGAAGTTGTTGAGTAACTTCAATCACTCTTCTTTGAATCGTATGGATATTTTTCTAGATGGTGCATTGCTCTTGAGATCACTTAATTCTTTCCACAAATGACAAGGCCTTTAGCTGCGCCTGTAGTGTGTCTGCATGCTACTTTGTTTCCTTGAGCTGTGACTCTAATGCCTATAACTCTAGATTCTCAGTGAGGTTCTCATATGTTTGGGCACCGTGGTTACTCAACTGCTTTCACTCCAAGGCAAGAGATTTTAGTCTGTCAACTTCGCTACGGTAACTTTCTTCCCTTTGGTCTCTTACATCTTGAGGGGTCTCGGGAACAGTGCGGAGATCCAAGTATGTTATGCGTTGCTGGAGCTGTTGGATTACTTCTTCAAGTTGTCCCACCTACTGTGGAACTCGCTCTTCAGTATTTACTTCTATGAATGTCACAGAGCAAAGTGCTCTGTGAGCCATTTCCTTTAACTCGAGTTTCTCTGCGAGCAAATGTTCCTTCCTTTGCTGCATTTGTTCTTTTTCTTCATCCCACTTTGCTTGGAGAGCAATCTTTTCCCATTCTGTAGCACTGCATTGTTATACAAGGTCTCCCTATAATTGTGCCAAAGCCTGGGTAGCTTGCGTTGTTTCTTCCTGAGATCGTCGAAGGTGAGCTTCGACTGTATCAATGATGTGGTGGAGTTGAGTGGGGTTATCTCCTATTTTTGATGTTCCAACTGACAGAGGTGCAGTGGAGACAGTGCAGCTGGATTGTAGTGCCTGTTGCACTCTTTGGAGCTCATCCTTAATCCGATGGAACACCCCCTCCTGCTTATCTTCTCTCTTCTTTGCTATCTCCAGTGAAGCATCATTCAATGCTGCTATGATGAAATCAAAGTCATCAGAGGTGAGGATGGTCTGCATTTTGTTCATGGTTTCTTTCACTTTCTTCCGGGAGGAAGGTTTCGGTAGGGAAACCTTCCTTTTATTAGAGGGATCCTCCTCATATCTAGGCGGTGTAACCTCACCTTTCTTCTGTTCAACTTCTATGCCATTTATGTCTCCACCATCTCCTCCTTTCTCTGTTGATATGGAAGCGATCTTCACGGATGCCTTATCTAAATCATGGAACTCTTCGGTCTTCTTTATATTGCTAGGTCCAGGTGTATCTGACACAGTTTCAGGACTGTCTAAATCGGATATCTCCATAGGGTCTTCTAGAATGAGGAGGTCCACTGACCAGTCCTTGGTAATTTCTTCTAAGTCTTCCTCTATCATCTTGTAGTAAGATTGAAGTTTTTGTTTTTTCTCGTCAGTGTGCATTGTAATATAAATGAAATGGCGGTCAACGTTGAATTTCATTAAAGGCCGAAACCTGTGGAGAGTATTTGGCATGATGCAAGGCTCGGACTGGATAGCTAAATTTAGTTGATTGTAATATGTGTGGAATATGGAATTTGACTGCCATTTCTTATTCATGTCACTAGAATATCACGGTGTACTGAACTTCGTGGCCAGAGGTTCAAAGGGATCAATGTCTAGGAAGGTCGCACCTTCCGGCATCTCCCATGTGATGAAAGAAATTAGGATTAGAAGCCAACTGAAGTGGAACTTGTATCCTTGATATTGTGCTTCGCTGTAGTCCAATTCCAACTGTTTCATGAGGTACTTCACCCAATTCATTTGTATGCCCTCCGTGCACTTTCCTTCGAGGTTGACTACAAAACCAATCACTCGGTTGGGTCGGTTCTTACGAACTCAATTTCCTGCGATCAATTGATAGGCTAGGTGCACTACGCTTCTCTGGATAGAAGCTACCTTGTAGCCTCATGTTCCCTTTTAGACATCGTCGTGGGTGTCCTTGATCCTTTGTGCGAGAGCATGATCCATTTTTTTTCCGAGGTAAAACTCATGTGGGTCAGGTCCTTGCATACTCAGCCCTATGATCTGATTGATTAATGTCGGATCCACTGTGATATGACAGTTTAACCACAAGTATCCACCATGGTAAAAGGACAGCAACATCTTGACGCATGCATTCAATTATTGGTGCCTTCCGAAGTGAGGAATATTCATGACGTTGAGCAGTGTGAACTACGCGAGGTTATGGGTCCATGACTGAGAAACGATCTTTGAATTCTTTCCTTTTGTCCTGGTCATGTACTTATGTGGGGCGAGCATGTTGTAGAACTTCCTATCGCTAACATTGAAGTTGCTAAACTTCAATGCTGCTATCTTTTCTTAATCTACGTGAACTACACGTATCCCCTTCGGGAGGTACGTAGTGACCAATTCTTACTCAAAGTCCCTAGGCACACCGTCTCGATTTACTGTGTCGCTCATAAGTGGTAGATAGGCGGGTAAAATGCTCAGAATAAACTTAGCATTCGCAAGATTATCTCTATGCTTTGTTCGCTTCTCATCTATGGGTCATGATGGTCCGGATCGAGCAGTGGACAGAGAGGCCAATAGTCCTCTCGTCGATGATGCTTGTAGACCAGTAGACAATCCTCTCTCCGACATGACTCTTTCAGTCATCAAGTCGAGGAGTACTTCTATTATTGATTCTTCAACTGCGATGAGCTCGTCAAACATAAACGCTTGGGATTAATAATATCGGGTTCACAATTAACTCAGATACTGCACTAGAATAAACAACAAGAGGGAAATGATCATTGTATACAATTCACTTGGTCTGTGGGTTCAAATTCTTGGTGAGAAAAAATAGGCAACTCGGCAATGCTTCACTTGTAACAGGTATGAAGCCTCATTAACTCTTGTTCTTTTCATTATGGCATGGTCCAATGGTCTGGTGTCGAGATATAAATGCTTTCCGACCTATTCAGAGTGGTAGTCGAACAGATATATCAGTCCCAATAGCTATATTTCCTTGCCATGGAGAAGTGCCATGTGTCACTTTTCTGATATCCCGACGAAGCTCCCATTCTGCAATTTTTTTGTCTGTGAAGTTCCCTCTAGAAGCTTCTGTAAATTTTCAAACTTAGCTTTCTAGCCTTCCTCCCAGTGAGCTTCATCTCGACAGTTCTTTTTCCATTCTGATTCTTATCTTCTTTGGTCATAGTCACTTCGCGCTATTGAGATTCTTTCCTAGGATTCAGGATTAACACCTTTTCCTTATCCGAGATAGGTACTTCAGTCTTCTGTGAGTCTTCTAATTTTCTTGCAGCTTCTACATCTGGGTATCTAGTGTTAAGTAGCTTCGACCTATTCTCTTTTTCTTCAATCAAGTATGTGATCCTTCTAGTCATGAAATCTTTTAACTCTTTTCTCTTCTTCTCCAAAACTTCTTCTTCTTCTTTTTGTCTGGCTTGATCTCTTTCAATCCAAGGTTTCCCTAGTAACATGGTAAATGGGGCGTGATCCTCAATAAATTGAATAATCTCAAAATCTTCTTCTATCGAAGTTCCATTGGCATTCATAGATATATGAGTGAGCTTTCCACATAGGTTTACCAGTTTTCCTCTAAATACCCCTATTCCTCCTAATAAAGGAATCATAGTAGGCCTTCCTATAGCTTGCCAGGTTCTCTCTGTCATGAAATTCACCTGGGTTTCCTCATCTAGAACACAACCAATGTTGAAATATCCTATTCTTGCTTCAAGGAATTCCTTGTATTTAAAGATCTTTGATAATCTAACATGTCGGTGGTCATTCAAGATTTCTTTCATCTATAGCAATGCCTTCTCTGATTCTTTCTGGGGTTATTCTATAGCCTTAGTTTCTGGATCTGCCTTAGGGTTTTCTTGTCTTATGTTCATACTTTCAAGCTTAGTAATCATTCTAGCGAAATCCAACACTTTATGGTTCATAGCTTTGCAACAAAGACAACAAGGTCTTCTCCCAGGGCATGCCTTAGAAGATGTCCTGGTTTTCTACAGCTGTAACAGAGGGTTAATCCTCTCTTTATTTTAAATAATCTCCATCTTCTCATGTACTATGCACTAGGATCATGGCATCTATCCTAAAAACAATTCTTTCTAGGATCCTTCATCCATTTTTTAGTCCAAACATTCTTTCTATGCATAAGTATAACGCATCTTTCACTATTCTTGTTAGATCTACTCATATCAAATCTTCATTCATCTATTAATGCCCTAGTTTTCAAACTAGGACAGACTCTATTGAACATACCTATATCCATACTCTAGAAACACAAATTTTCCACTTATCTTACTTCTATAGAGCACAAAGCTTCCAAATCTAAAACTTTTAACTATTCTTACCTTTATTAGAGCATAAATATTCCAAATCTTACCTCTTTTAATCAAATATTCTCACTTTTTCCTTTCTTAGAGCACAAAGCTTTCAGATCTTTCTTCTTTTCTTCAGATCCGACCTCTTTTCTTCTAATCGAGCTTCTTTATTTTAGCACAAATATTTATAAGTCAAGTAGAATACAACACACTAGGGCACAGATCTACACACAAATATTTCACAATTTCAGGATGAATCTTTTCACAGAGCTTCTTGTTTCTGAGTTACCAGCAATCACTGTTTCAGGTTCCAACAATGGAACCATTTTTTGGCATAGGGGCATACCCAAGGTTCAATGCTATAATAGTGCACCAACAAAGCCCTAACTACCAGCCCTTTCGGCAACACATGCGAAGCAGATGAAGTCTCACCTGAGGTAGAGGCATGGGTGTTTGCAAGACTCATGTGTCTGCAACCTTAGCTGGGACACATATATGTAATTATAATACTTAATAAATCACTTATCACCATCAATTCCTCAATATACAATCAATAATAACTTTGCTGATAAAACAAGGCTTCGCAAAATTCACACTAATATAACAGATTTAAGCACTTAGCATCAATAGATAGATCAAATCTAGTAGATCAAGCACTCAACACATTCATATAGATAATATCTAACATTCTTATACATCATTAGCACTAATCATAAGCGTATCTATCTAATCATCTCTAAGCACTTAGCAAAAGAAGATATAAACACATCCAGACAAGAACAAAGCAAAACAACACAATGTTTACATGGTCCACCCCCACCCTAGGGCTACATCCACCAACTCTTCTTCTTTATTATCTTTAGTCAATCGGTTACAAGAATAGAGCCATCAAAAACCTACTTCGCATAGGACAAAAGATCTGCGCATCTCATTAGATCCTTCTTCCTTGTGTTACAACACAAAGCCTTCCACCATCTGTTACAACCACTTGCACTTAGCTCTACAAGTCTCTCACAATCATGCACAAAGTACTTACAAAACCCTACTTGCGCTTAGCATACATCTCGTAGATGCCTATATATGCCTATAGATGCTTATACATCTATTTATACATTAAAAAATAAGCTTAAGCATGGGTAAACCCATGGGCCGACATCCCATTCCCGTTTCATAATCCCAAAAACCCAAAAAGGACTCAAAAGTGGGCCGAGATCCCTTGATCTCCACTTCATCTTGTGCTCCTCCTTCGACGGGCTATCAAAGTCCCAAAATAGGTCATTATGACCAAGAATCTTCCAAAACTTGGTTAAGGGCCAACATGATTTTATAGCTGTAAGAATATATCGACTGATAGAAGAACAAGAAGTTGAATCGAAGCAGTAGAAAAAAAGAGAAGTAGTTGTCAACTTTGAAATAGCGCAAGAAGGATTGAAGGACCTATCCATGCAAGAAGAAAGTGTGTCCACACAGGACCTAGTAAGAAAAGAGGTATTATATCTGATATTGATCGCATTTGTTGCATGGAAAATGATGGAGGGAGCAGCCTTCCCGGAAGTTGAGCCATCAGAGTTGTTGGTTGAAAGGTTCTCCACCTTGTGTTATACCAACGATATGACAAAGCAGTAGCAATCGAATGTGGTGTTCCATGCTTACTACCTACAGCTGAAGCGTGCCATTGAAGCATTCCCACGAATAACCTAGAACACTTTGCATTAGTACAGGCCGCTAGCAAAGTTCCATGTAGATCAACACTTCATTTATATCACTGCGTGCAGGGATGAAAGTAAGGAGGAGTTGCAGTTCTATTATAAGATGATCGACGAAGAAATGGAGGGGATCACCAAAGAATGGCCAGTAGATTTCCTCGTACAATGCAAGATGCATAAGTCTCTTATCCTGACATCATTGGAAGTCCATTGGTCACCTAGGTCGAGCATGATGGACAGACTAGCACGGAGAAAAAGAAGAAAAAGGAGGAAGTGCATAACATAGAAACCAGTGAGGAGGAAAACGCCTCAGAGGACAATAGGCCTGACTCACCTACAAGAGGAGGAGACGAAGTGAACCAATGATCCAGGTGGATATTGGTGGCCACCCACCTTTTCCAAATGGTTCAAAACAGTTTTCTAGCCATTCTGGCAATTTACTATTTTTAGCAGGTTTTAACTTCCGGGGCCATTTTAAGGGTCCAAATGAAGGTTTGTCGAGATATAGGTTCTCAATGATAGCCAAAGGCATGATTGATCCCTCAAAATGAATGTCCTTGAAAATACCTTTCCAACGAGCTATCACATGCCTAAAACGGAGATCGTATGCAAAAGTTACGACCCCGGGAAGTTGATGTACTCACTTACCCAAACGGGGCCCACATGACTTTTGGCACTTCATCTCCTAGGGTTAGGTTTTTGGATGTATAGGAATTTTGGCATTCCCGTTTATTATAAAGAGGCCTCTAGAGCCTCATTGTAATCATCTTCTCATGGATGCGATTAGCCGTCACATCTCTTCTCAGAGATAAGCTACCACCATTCTAGCGAGTCTTTTACTCTGTACTTTTACAGTCTCTGTACATTTATTTCATTAATAGAAATCATGTATTATTGTATATCTGTGACTCTTTTTATATTTCTGCTATATCTCTATTATATTGTTGTCTCTCTTGCAATATCTATGAATATTTCTATGTTATATCTCCGCTCTCATTTCGTGCCGAAAATAATCTGGATCAACCAAGAAGGAGGGGAAGAAGGAGAAAAGAAAGACAAAGGTGAAGTTAGACCACCGAAGGATCCCCTTACAGCGGCCAAAACATAGAAGAAAAGGAAGGTTTCCCCGCAAAATCCCTCATCACGGAAGAATACCTGAGCCAATAAGCCTCAATCATTGAATGTGCTCACAGTGGATGATGTCGATCTCATCATCGCAGTCACGGAGGATGCTTTAGAGGATATCTTGTAGAGACATGAAGAAAAGAAAGAAACATTGTATGACAGAATGGATAAGGAGCTCAAGGACATACAACAAGATATCCATTCCAGCCATGCAATACCTACTGCACCTTGTTCAACGAAAATTGTAGAATTGGGGGATGAGCCCACCTAATTACGAAGATTAGCAGATGCAACAGAGGCTCGACTTCGTCGAGTCCAAGAAGAAAAGGAGAAGGCTACAGAAGCCGCGAAGAAAGAAAAGGAGAAGGTATTAGATAAAATTTGAGTTGCACAGTAGGAGAAAGATGAAATCATGGCGATGTTCGAGGAGGATAAAGCGAAGATGCAGAAAGAAAACGACCAGCTGCTCGCAGAGTAGATTGTGATCAAAGAGAAAGTAAATAAAGCACTTCACTTTGTGCCAGGCTTGGCACAAGAGGAACTAGATTCAACTAATATGCAAGTGGGGAAGCTCATCGAATCCATTCAACAACTTCAAGAAAGAGTAATGGAGTTAGAAATCCAAGTAGTGTCAAGCACTCCGCAAGAAGTGCACGATGAAAGGGAAGAAGCTTCCAAGAACGCAATAGAAAGAATCGAGGCACTCACCTCAGAGTGTAAGAAAATGAGCGATCAAAGTGTAAAGACCTATGAGTGCCTTGAAGAATATCCAGAGCTGAAGAAACTGGAAGCACAACTCTAGGAGGCGAAGTAGAAAACATCCACTGTGTAGGCGCAGATGAAGCTTCTTACTGAAGTTGAGAAAATGAAGCGATCACAGGAACAATGCACAGTCCAACAGCAGGTTACTACCATCTAGAGAAAAGTTATGGAGGGGACACAGAGACTCTAGCTGGTGCAGGACGAAGCCTGTATGATTTTTGAATAGATTTAAGGACAAGGCTCGAAGCTAGACCAAGTAGTTGCAATGGTAGAACAATGCCTAGAAGGGCCTATTACAGAGAAATTAATTCAGGAGTTTTTTGATCATGAGGCTCTAGCGAAGTAGCAAGTCGAGGCAGCTCAAGGTAAGCTCGAGGCATTCAAAGTAGCCTTACCCATATCTGAGTGATTCGGGATGAGTCATAGGTGAGTGTTGGGGGCTTGTTGGCTCTTGAACAAGTTTTGTGGAAACATTGGTCATATTTGACCATTTTTGGGACTTTGACAGGCTGTCGAAAATGGAGCACCCAGGTGAAGCAGAGATCATGGGATCTTAATCATTTTGTGGTCTTATGAACCCAACAAAGGGTTTTTAGGATTTATGTAATGGGTATGGGATGTCGGCCCATGGGTTTACCCATGTTTTATATCTTTTTGTAAATGTATAAATAAGTAGCTAACAATATAAGAAGTACTAGAATCGGCTTAGTGAATAACTAATAGTAGCTAAGTGTATAGTAGGTTAACATTGGTTCAGTGCAAGAAGTTGTAAGTGCTTTGTGTAGACAGACTGTGTAAGGCTTTGTGCTATCAAGGAGTTATCTCTGTGCCTTGACCTGATTTTGAGGAAGGCAGATCTAGTGCACGGTGCATAGATCTCCTGTCCCCTACGAAGTTGGGCTCTGTGGCTTTGTGCACAAGAGTGGATAAATGTAAGGAGATTGAAGAATAATAAAGAAGAAGAAGAAGAAGTTGGTGTATGTAGCCCCACACTGGGGTGAACTACGTATATCCTGCATTGATGTGTTTTGTGCAATGTTGTGATGTTGTTTATGTTGTTTATCTCTTAGTAAATTGATCTTTATATATTTTGGATGGATGTATGAATGTCTAGTGATATATTGATTGTAAGTGAATTCTAGATCTGATCTAATGATATGTGCTAAGTGATAGGAAGTACTTGATATTTATTGTTATTGTGATGATCCGTATTAAGGGTTTGATTTGTGATGTGAATGAGATTCTAGAACTAATTCATATTTTTGTCTAAGTGCTATGTTAAGTATTGTGATCACAGATATGTGTCCCAGATTGGTTGTAGACACTTGATTCCTACAACCCCCCTGCCTCTACCTCAGATGAGACTTCATCTGCTTCGCAGGTGTTGCCGAAAGGGTTGGTAGTTAGGGTTTTGTTGGTGCGTCGTTGAAGTGTTGAACCCTGGGTATGCCCTTGTGCCAACACAACCCTATGGGATATGTGTCTCAAAATCCTCCACAACTGAATCTGTTAGGACTGTCTCCTTATTTGAAGACTTCTTATGGTCCTGCTAGTATACCTATAGGGCTTCCCCCTCAAAACTACCAGTTTCCACAAGTGAAATGACAGTTTCCTTTACTGTTCACTTTGGACTTACCTGATTTGTATAGGATTTTGAATGATCCTATCTTACATTCTCCTTATTGGCCCGTCATACCAGCCAAGTTACCATTCAACAATCCTAAATTTAACTGTCGAGCAGGAGAAGATCTGAATAATCATGTTATGACTTTTCATCTATGGTGTTCATCCAATTCCTTG
>JASDQU010207531.1:2788-21456 GCA_032191745.1 Picea mariana
TTCAAGCATTCTTCAAATATTTTTTTGGTGCTGAGTTCAAGCGTGCTTCAAAATCGCTGAGTTCAGATGTGCTTCATAATATTCATCGAGACTACCAATGTTGAGATTTTGAAAATATTCCTATGCATTGAGTGGTCCTTCTCCGTGTGCTTTCCAACGATGCTCCTACGTCACAGGGTCTGGCAGGTTTATTTTGGTTATGGGAGTTGGCAGAGTTGAAGGTTGAGATGGTTCATATGAAGAACTTCCTTCATTTGAGGATTCACATCCCGAAGAAGGTGGATAAGAACTAGGTGGGGATGGTGGAATACTAGATCCTCCAGTGCCAACGATAAGTTCTTTAGTAGGATTTGAAATATTATCAGTCCCTACAGTGTTTCTAGGAAGACCAATACCTTGAAGTTGTTCTTGAAGATTTGTAAAGTCAAGGGGTTGATTGAGTTGTTTACTAGGTTGTCTAATATAGGATAAGGCACTTTGAGTTCTTATAAGTGACTGGTGGATAATATCTTGGATGTCAATCCCTTAAGGGAGTGGTGTCACTGGTTTGACAGGAATATCGGGGTTATCGTTTTAGGTATTAGTTGTTTCAAGTGTAACGTTTGTGTCAGAGAGACTACGCATTACGAAAGGAGAACAGTTATTTGGAGGAGTCTTGTGACCTCCACGTGCCATGAATTAATTTCAGGCCCTCCTTCTAGCGCCATTTGTTGACAGGTGTAAGTGACACACCATCAACTGGAAGGTCAGATCTGGACCAGGGTTGTCTAATTAACCCAAGCCGTTTGGAATGAATTGACCTGGCGAGTTTAATGGCTCTGTTATCCAACTAATTCCTAAAAGTGATAAAAGAAATAAGCTAATCTACAACTAAGATACCAACTATATGTCTACTAGTTACATGTATTCAAGTAGAAACATGAATATATACAAATGATTATAAATAGTGTATATATGGCTTGCAAGGTTTACTTGAAATCTTGCGAAATGAATGTTTGCAATAGTGTTTATAAACGAAAGGAAGATAGAACATAAATATTTTTTGTTTTCTTTATGAATGTTTAAATATTTAAAACTAATAAATACTACGCAAATAAAATTGAAACAATGATACATAAACAATTAAAGCTAATTCATGCAATCATCATTTTATTAATAAATAATTTAACTAAATAACACAAAGACTAACCTATTTATGATCTTATCTTATCTTTCTATGTTGTTCGAACTCCTACTTGTCCTTCATGTAAGGGAAACCTGTAACAGAACAAAATTGGTACTTTCTAGAATAAATTCAAAGAAGTGTTTAATGTGTTGGAGCGAGAATAGAACAAAATAATAACTGATTAAAATCCTATGATCGTATGATAATCAATATTTAAGAACGAGAGAAAACTCAATTCTACGTATCAATATTATCCATCATTTAACATTAGGAAATAAATCAATAATAATCAAATGACAGATTGATCACACATACAAAATGGAATGACAAATTATGGACAACATCAAAATATTTAACAATATGAAACACCATATGATGAGGAGGCTAAAGCTAAATCAATCATAATAATATCTCATAAGACTGAGGTAATAGAAGAACATAATGGAATAAGCATCACACAGGTCTAAAGCCGATGGTGAATAAATTTCCCATATCAGTTCCCAAAATCACATGTCCATACTGTATTCCCACCAAAGTTGTCTTTGCTACTAATATCAATCACTATTTAAACTAGTCTTGGATTGACAACCTCTTATCATGCAAGATAGAGGGTAATCCAAAAAAATAGATTGCCTTACAAAAATAGTAGAACAGGGAACCACTCCTATAGGAGTTTGTTTTTCCAAATTAATTACATAATGGCATAGTTTTATCCAACAAAAAAGAAACTACTAAACTATACAGCATATAATCCATGATGGCTTCTCCTTGTGAATAGCACCATAATTATTATTTTCCTGTAAATGACAAAACAAAATTGGTTTTTAGAAAATAATACAAACTAACATTTAGAAATAGACTAGCTACAAAATCATGAGATTTTGTAGCTAGTCTTATATTAACAAAGAAAATCAAAGTAAATATTCCTATTTGACTTTTATAACAGAATAAAATCAAAGAAAAACAAAACCACTTTTGTCATTCTCGAAATTAGATAGTGAAGGGTCGGATAATTTTGAGTTAATGATGGCATTGAAATAGGTTTCACTTTTTATGATCACACTATTGGTTCTTTTGGGCATTTTACTTGCTCGATCTGTGCATGCCTTCAATTCATGGTTTTCTCATTCAAGAAGAGAATTTTGAGCTGCCAAATGTTTCAATTGTGTCTATAAATATGGTATGTCCCTATAGTATCATTCTACCCAGTCCAGACAATTGTCACACTGTACCAGTGCTATAGCAAGCCGAGTTTCAGTATACATAGCAATAGGTGCTTCGGTTTTTCCTATAGCTTGTTTCAAATCATGGCCTATGCCAGAAAATCCCTTTTGGTCTTTTAGAAACTAGGGTAGTTTAGAAACAAAATCATCTTATGTAGCTTCGCTAACGATTTCATTTCTGAGACCCTAGTTATCCACATCTTCTCGAGAAAGGAAATCATTGATCTCTTCATTGGTTAAGTGATCATCGACCTCGATCACCGAGATCAAGCTCAGATGATCCTGCTGTTGATTTCTTAGACTCCTAGAAATTAACCTACCTTGTCTTTTGTTTATGAAACTCAGGTCTGAGTTACCCTGTTTCTTGTTCTTACGATTTTTATTAACAGTTGGTTTGTCATGCAATCCCTGATTTGGCTCAATAGTAGGAGCAGGATAAAACCTCTCCTTCAAAACATCCACTACCTCTTCTAATGATTTCTTGAGTACAAAATTATATCGAGGTTTTTTACCCAAAGGGTTTTACTTAGCAACAAAAATTGGTTCAGTGAGCTCACTATCTCTATGTGAATCAACACCTTGACTTTTAGTAATAGGGTTACAAGGATTGGGATTTATATTTGAATGCAGAGGCGAGTTCACTATGCTCTCGAGTAGGGAAAAATTGTTTCGATAGAGGAAGTCTTCCCAAGTGTCCCCAATTTTGAGCCAGATCTGATAGCAACAAAATTTGTGTAAGCCCATGGTGGAAGAGGCTAGACAGAGGGTTTAAACTATGTTTCTTATAGCACTTTGACATCTTATGTAGGCTCATCAACAAATAGAAGGGCATGTTTAGCTTAAACCCTAGAAACAACATCAATAGTTGGATATGATACAAAAACAATAAACCATACCTTCCCTTGCATGTTATAAACTATTTCAGAATCAGAAGAAGTTTGTTCCATCATGGTTTCAAGAGGGTAATAGGAGTACCTTTAGGGCAACATGTCAATTTCCTAGAGACCATGAACAGGCTCCAAGACACACCTTCTAGCTTGGCATTTTTGAACCATTTTTCACCTTCCTATGATAGTCATGTTGCTCGGGATATAGAGTCCTCTATAACCTCCAATTTTAGATCCCTAACTTTGGCTCTAAATCCATCAAATGTTTGAGCAAAATCCTGTGCGACCGCCAAGTTATAAACTTCGAATTTTTAGATGAAAATATCCCAACCGTGCGTCTGTAAGTCGTTTATGGCATCGTCGTGGGTGAGAAGGGATTGAGAGACATTAGTTTCAATTCAAACCATGGGGGCCATGGTTTCTATCAAACAGACCCAATAAATACCACGAGAGGGAGGCTTCATCTTCCAATAGACAAATAACAAGGAGAGGTCTGTGAAAACTGAAATGACCCGATACCTATGAACTTGGGAGGCTGTCATGTTTGATAATTTAAGTTTGGAGTGACAGAAAACCATAGGAAAAATAGGCTCAAGAACCATTATGCACAATGAATATTAAACCCCAACCATTATTAGTTGCCTATTCGAATAATGAATGAAAGCCTTAAATGTTCAGGACAATAGGATAATGTGTATTTGTGAGTACAACAGTCCTGTACCAGGTTGATATCAAAGCGATATGACTGGTAAGAGAAAGGAGCACATTTGAAATGTTAATACAAGGTTGTGTGCGATTAGGCATATCAATAATTAAAACCATACAATTAGGCATAGATATGATCAAGTCACATTTCCCATAGTGCATAAAAATGTGGCGGTGGATTCATCAATAAGCTTATAAAACTTAAAAATTTTAAACATATAGGTCCCCTTAAGGTGTAATATCTTTGGTAAAAGAAAATAAGAAATCACAAACTGCATAATGATTACCCAAGCCATGTTTTTGTTTCAATTTCATTCTTGCAGTCATGAAATTTAAACAAAGCAAACGAAAATAAAAATGAAAAACTCATATAATAAGATAGCCCAATAAATCTCCTTGAGGCCAAAAGAAAAAAAACGTTTATAAATGTAAGGAGGGGGTAGCTACAAAAAGGTTTTATCTCTTTTTGATGACTTTTAATCATGATAAAATTTGACAGAATTGTTGGCTGCCAACAGATCTGCACACAATTGGTGGTAATCTATAAGAGATAAGTACCATTTCTGTGTTCATTTACATGTTGTGTATTTGTACATGTTTTATAATTATGATTTTATCCTGTATATGTTGTACGTATAGGATTTACAATTATTTCCGCATTTATGTATGTATTAGCATAATGTGATTGTCTGTTAAGTTTTATTTGTATGATGTTCCACAAGAATCTCCAAGTGGTGTATCCGAGCAGGTCTATGGATGGGTATGCTACATTTTGGTTATCAGAATCTCAATAAGAATGAATGTGTTTTAGAGTAGCATGGCCTGGGATGGGTAGTCAGAGACGCTACAAAATGGTATCAGAGCTTGAACATAGAAGAATTGTAGTAGCATGCCCCGGGCTTGGGAGGTCGGGCGATGACACAATATGGTATCAGAGCATGAAATATTTTAGGTGGCATGCCCAATGGCCTAAGGCTAGGGTGTACTATCGAATCTGTATCAGAGCTTAGAAAGAGTGGTTCTACGAGGTATCACGACTGAGCCTGGGTAGTCAAGGATGCTACAAAATGGTATCATAGCCCATGGTTTCAATAGTGAGCCTGAATGGACCATGTAAGATGGAAATTGAAGTAGAAGTTTCAGAATGAATTGTTTTTGAAATGGAAAAAATTCAAGTCTCGAAGCCCATGGTTTCAACACTGAACCTGGATGGGTCATGTATGAGGAATTGAAGTAAAAATTCCACAAGGATTTGATGTACAGAGTGCTAGAGGGTCACTGAGGGAGCTCCTGGGTGGTAATGGAAAGATCAAGAGGAGTGGTGGAGAAGTTATCACAACGATTGTGTTTGATAACCACAAGATTGAATTTGAAGAGGGAAGACCCTTCACAGCTATCAAATATGGGAAAGGTGCACACCAGTTAACCTCCAAGTCCTTTGTACTTAGGGACTTCGACGAACTTTACGTTTTGTTGAGAAAAAGGGGCCAAAGCCCAAAGTTCCAAAGTCCTGGAGTGATTTTCAGCCATAGATCATCCAGGAGGAGGAGAGCCGTGGATTTTACCTGAGTAGTTTAGCGGTTCGACGTTCATGGAAATTGGTTGAAGTGCACATAGAATGGACTTCCTCCCAAAGTCTCGAAGTCCAGAACCCATACGGACTATTTGATTAACAGAGACACATTTCTGAAAATTAACCGTGCATAATTTTGGCAGTTCAGAAATTCGTAGTCCGGGAGAACCGAGAGGTAATGTTAAGAAAAGATCTGAAGTCCCGAGGCCCTAGATTCTCGAAGAAGTTGTTCGGTGGTTTAGAGTTTGGGATAAATATGGTGATAAGTCAAGAAATCCTCTGATGCTCAAAGCTACGAAGTACGAAATAACAAGGTATGACATGACATGATGACATCACCAAGGGTGATGTGGACCTTCTCAAGTCATGCCACATGTTAGTCAGAATTGTACTTTTGGAGACCTTGTTGGACCATTAGTAGTATGAAACATGGGGGTCACGTGTCACCATATTATATGATCATAGTTGTACTATGTGGACCCCAGAAAGTTAATAGGTTCAAGAATTTGACATTCAAAAGAAATGGGAGAAGAAGGTGTGAATCTCTCCGAAGCCCAGATCTCTGGAGTGCCAAAGTTCCAAATCCATGAAGGACCACTAGCCCAATACTTCGTTGATTCAGAGTTCAGGAGAATCAACAAGTAATTAAGTATAAAAATATGAAATCCAAAGTTTTGAAGTCACAGAGGTGACACAATCTACTGACATCACCTGGGGTGATGTGGAAACACGAGATATGTGCCACATGTCATCATTTTTCAAGATTTTCAAGGGCCTTTGTGCCCAATTAAGACGTGACATGTGTCATCCATTGGAGGGAGCCACGTGTCCACTCTGTAACTCTGCCACATGGCACACTAATGCATGGTTGTTGACAAGACTCTAGAAGTTTATAGAATTTATCATTCGGGGGTATGTGTGTATGTTGTTGCAATATCTTTCAAAGCCCAAACCACGAGAGCACCGAAGTAGTGATGCTCTGAAGTGTTTTTCCATGAGTTCTCCAGTTTGGCATTCAGAGAGAACGTTATGTGGATTTGGTGGAACTTCCAAATCCCGAAGTTCCAAAGTCTTGAAGATCCAAAGTAGTGGATCCCCAAAACTCTGAGGAAAGGTCTGTTCAGAACTTTGCCTGTTTGAAATTTATGGAAAATGAAGTGCAATGAAGGAGAAACCTCCGAAGCCCAAAGTTTTGAAGTCATAAACCACCAAAGTGACGTGGCATGCTAATGTCACATAGGGTGACATGGACACACTTGAAACTTTCCATGTGTTATCTTGTTTCATTCTTTTCAAAGACCATTCATGCCAGTTAGAACTTGACACGTGTCACCCATAAGATTGGGCCACGTGTTGTCTCTACTTTTCTGCCACGTAGTAAAACTCCCTAGTGTGTGATTGATGATGAGACTTTGGCTATTCAAAATTTTGGTGTTTAGAGGAAATGTGGTATGATGAAGGTAAAACCTTTGAAGCACGAAGCAACGAAGTGCTAAAGTAATGAAATGTCAAAGTGGTAGCCTAAGAATTCAGAAATTCAGCATGAGAGGCTATGTGTGTATGTGGATGAAAGAACCTCTGAACCATGAAGCTCCAGAGAGATTCTTTGAGAATTATCCAATTCAGTGTTCAGAGGAAACAAGGTGTAAAGTAGGTAAAACTTTCGAAGTCTAAAGTTTTGAAGCTCTAAACCAACGGAGCCCCGAAGCTTCGTTTATGTACTATGCAAGGATTTGTCAGTTCGACGTTCAGGAGAAATAAGGCATGAAGTAGAAAGAGATTCTGAAGCCCAAATTTCTTGAGCCCTGAAGTTCCCTACGATTTGGATGAGCACCTGTCTTCTCGTGCTTGGTTACAGCCTGCAATCAAATGTAGTTGGGGGCTGAAGAAAAAGGGGCTAGTGCCAAAAAACTATGTTAAAGAAGGAAAAGGGGTTAGGAAGGAATATCATGGGTTTTGTCTTGTTTGGACATGCATCAAAAGAGGTATTGAAGACCTGTGAACCTTATGATTAGATCCAACAAAGTTCCAAGAACTATTTTGGCTCCGAGAAGGGAGAATAACTGCACAGGGATTACATCATTGAAAGACAATTTTCAATTATCCATAAATTTATGCTCAGGACTCAGAATTGATCAAGGAAGTAGTCAATGGAAAAGTCTTGGAAAGAGGATTCCAAGTATTCAACCATAATTAAGGATTGAACATATTAGATCATAGGAATTCAGAAATAATATGGATGGTGACCATAAATGGAAAATTGTGCATATGTTACCAAAATGGTATATTGTGGTTCTAGCTAACAGATTTTGTTATATGTATGTTTTTGGATGTAATGGTTACATTTAAAATAGAAAAATTGATAGAGATGTCTAATGATAAAATAAATAAGGACAGAGACAATTCTTCATTTTACATTTGAAATATTTAAGAATTTATTGGATCGGATGTTGGGTTAAATAAGCAACATGGAAAACCCGAATGAAATTATGGTTTGGGGAAGACATGTTCTATATAGATTGATATATCAGAATGCTAGTATTTTGATAAAGAAAGATGAAATGTATGCATGGATAAATTGACAACATATCCAAATATCATTCCTACAGTTTGGATATAGCACCTCCATTATTGCTATCAGAATTGGTAGTGGAAGCATGGTATGAAGGCCATCAAATATGGCATGACAAAAGTGGAATATGCATGTTAGGTTGAAAATTCAGATGGGTTATGACATGAGAAAGTAACAATATTCATCAAGAAAATCCAAGTGTTGATATGATCATTCATGGAAAGGATAAATCAAATTCCTCAAGAAAGAAATTGGTCTTAGATGACCAAGGTTACTCAGAGAACATGACTGGTAATTTAATTAGGTCTTGTAGGAGTCGGATCAGAGGAATCCAAGTAATAATGGAATGCTGAAATTTAATATCAACGTAATATGTGGTTGCAAGTATGCAAAGTAGACAAGGAAATATTCTTGGATGGAGTCAAGTCCATGAATATCCTAAGATAATGGAAGAAGAAATCATGAGGTAGATATCAAGCTAACAAGAATGCATGACAACACTCCAGGAGGGACAATAAGAATAATAGAGGATTGTTGATACATTCCAAAAGTATTGAAGATATTTCCATAATAGCATGGAGATGTCAAATCCAATAAGGACTTTGAAAATAAAGGAATCTTTGTAGAGAATCAATAAGGAACCATGAAGAATAAAATGGTTCTATGAATGGTTTTGAATGCAAAGGAGATGGTGCCTAACAATAATCCAACTTAAGTGGCATAGAGCCATGACTGACATTGCCAGAGGTTGGAAGTCTCCCTTGAAATTATGATGATAAATTAAAATAAGAAATAATTACTTCCAATCAATCTATGGAACTAGCGAAGGAGGCATATATGCATCTTTACAGTATGTTATAGATTGGCTATGCAAGTCAAGTTTGAGGCTAGCTATAAAAGAGAAGAGAAGGGTACCATAAACCTCAAGTAATAAAGCATTCAATCAGGAAAGGGATGAAGAAGTTCAGTCTCTAAAAGCAAAAGGATGTCGAAGATCCAAAGTATATAAGACAACGGGATTGGAATTATAATTCGTCCAAGTATGAGTTGGGTTAGATGGATCCAGGAAATAAATAAATATTGAAGGCTAGTATCAAATTAGCATTAGGATGGAAATGCAAAGGCATCGAAGAGTGATTTGGATAGAAAGTGCTCATGTCATAAATAATCATGCACACTAATTATATAGAGAGAAAAAGAAGATTCAGGAATCTGAGAAGAATTGAAGGCTTCTGGGATTAGCAAGGAAAAGTGCTACAGGGAGATAGAAGCTGCTGCAATTTTTGTGGCATCAAATATGCTAAATATTGTTGGGACATCCATAAAGAGAGAATTCTTGCATGTTTGCAAGTGTTGTTGATGTTGTTGCTACATATGGAAGGAAGCAACAAAAAGCTAAAGTGCTAGTTATAAGTCTGATAAAAGAGGCACGAAAATTTCTACTGTCATCAACTAATCATGTAACATAAAAATTGTTCAATGGGAGCTATGCAAGTAAGTATTTCTTTTGAAATTATGTTTCATAATTGCCAAAGGGAAATTCACGTAAGAATTTCCCCAGATTGAATTCTTATAACACAAAGTATGGTATTTTTTAAGTGCATTAACATGAATAATATACCGGTAGGTGTGGTAAAGGCTAGAGGCATGTAATAGTTATCAAATCTTCTTTTCTTTTGAATGCACACACTGACATAGTAGCATGTTATGTTAATTTGGTTATGAGGTAATAACCAAAGAAATAAAAGATAAGAATTATTATAGGAGTGGATGTCAGTAATGCTAGTCATGTATGAGACTATGACATGGTTGGATATGGAAAGGTTATATACCACACAAATAACAAAATCATCCTACATTTAAATAATGCTTGGATTGCAACCCTTTTGTTAATACTAATGCACACCACAGACTTATATTCTTGGTGTAGTGCTCGGGTCGAAAAGTAAGGCATCCAAATAATTGAGAAGACAATGGGAAGTGTATGGAGAATGTGTCAAGACATTGGCCAGATTTCCAATTAATGGATGGTGAGATACATGACTTAGATAAAGAGAATTTTGAATAATGAATGCAAAGGTGCATTGAATAGAAATGCATTGAGAGTTTCTCTCATGCCTAGTAAGTGGCATAGTTGCACTTATGCATGATATAATTGTATACTTAAATGCATTTGTTGAATGTGTTTTGTGAGTGCATGCATATATATTATTGCATGGAAATAATTATACTAACAGATGAAATGTTTCTAACTCATGGAGTTGAGAACATTTCAAGAGTTGTTAGGTCATTGCAACATGAAAGTTGCAATTCAAGTAGTCACATGAGAATTGACTACAAGAAATTTTATGTTTAGAAAAAGAAGTAATGAACTCACTAATAGTATTTATGAAATGTGTATGCATAGAATGATACTTCATTCTATCTAATAAATTGTTTTGTAGTTGTGATTGAATTTTTAGATAATTCTAAGAACACTTCATAAGGTTTTTGTACATATTGCAATGAGATTATTATGGACATGAAATATTGACAATTTGTTGGCTGAATGAAAGATAGAAGCATTGCAGGAAAAATGGTATTCAACATGGTGTTTGTTGAAAGCCAGAAGGAAGACTGCATCCTATTATTGCAACATCAATGAGAATTTATGAAATAGAATTTTATATTTTGGGGAAAAGTTGAATTGCTTATGAAATAAGTTTGAGTTCTAAATGAATTGTTTTATGTTCTCTCATGATAACTATTAAAGTTGGAATGTTGGGAAAGAACAACTATTGTTGAGAACACTAAATCCCTATAATTGTAGAAACTTGGTGGGGTTCTGGTAATGGGTTAGCACTCTCCTTGTGTGTGAAAGCCTTGGAAAGATGGATTGTTGAAGGACTACATAGAAGTGAATGGATGCCTGAGCCTAGAAGGGTGAGTGCAACAAAGATGAGGAAACTCAAGGATTCTTATGGCATGGTAGCTTCCATAAGGAGGGTGTGCCAAATGGAACAGTGAGTTGAATTATTTCTGAAAGCATCTCTATGGAATAGAGTAATTGACTTCAATTTGTAGTATGAATACTGAAATTGGTGCTGAAAAGTAGAGCACCAGATGGATAACAAGCTTCCAATAGCTAAATCTTGGAGATTTTTGAAGATTTTTGAAAAATCTTGATGGTAATATGTAAATAATTTGCATTGAGGACAGTGCAAAAATAAGGGGAGGGGATTCTGATATCCCAAGACCAAGCCCTAGTTGTAATTGTAAATGTAACATGTTTTATAGGCTAGTGAGCCAAGTGATTATAGGCTAGGAGGCTTATGTGATGATTAGGCTGGAGATCCTAGATTTTAAAGGCCAATAAGCCTATTTTTGTATATGTAAATACTCGTATCATTAATATAATACATTGTTGCGTGTAGAATGAGCATGATAAAAGATAATGGGGAACTAAGCTCCACTAGGTAGGTAAATGGATGGGGCTAAGAGGCCAGGAAAAAGGGATAATATTTAGAGCTTATCTCTAAGGGAATATAATAATATATTTCTTAAAAGGATAAGGTTAGGATATAACTGAAGTTATCCTAAGTTATGTTTTGGAAAGGAACGAACTACAAGTGGAGAGGAATGAGATTCCTATATAGCCAAGTGTCAATCCTGACACATGTAGTTTTATGTGGGAAAGCACATTCATTCAGGGGCTTCTCTTCCTCTTTCCTTCCTTTCCCATGCACTCATGCATTCACGCAACAATCTATTACCATCATAGTCGACCTTTGAGCATGCACATACCTCTAAAACCTGCACGCATTTCTAGAGCCATACCTTGTATTTAACTGTGATGAATAGAACCCATAGTCATGTTGGATGGCACAACACACCCATATCTACCTGATCATGTGCTAAACTTGTATGTTATGAGTAGCTCTTATTCCAAACCTGAAGGTGATTGTTGTTGCTATCACCTATGTGTTAGATGAACGTTGTTGTTGTTTTTACCTGAGCTTGTTGTTGGTTATTTGGGAGAAGGAGCGAAGAGGTGGGTTGTCAGGACCATGGAATGAAGAGGAAGGTTTTAAGTCCCATGAGAAACTCTCTCCAGGTGAGAGAGTTTCCTAGAAAATAAGAAGCAAGTTGTTAGGCATGTGAGAAAATCTCTCCAGGTGAAAGAGGTTGTTGGGGAAATGATTTCTCCTAGAGGGAGCTCAACAACATCTATAGTGCTCTGAGAATTCCTATCCAACCTATTGTTGAAGCCCTGGAAGGGAAGTGGAGAAGCTAAAGGACTTTTGAGCAGAGAAGGGGCACACTTCTTGGGGTGGGGCATGCATGTGGGGAATGAGAGGTTGTAGGTTGTGTGTATAAGTTGGCTCCTATGAGGGAATCCTTCATGATTGACTTTGTAGCATCCCATTGTCTTAGCCTATCCTAGGAATCCTTTTACCTAGGTGGAGTTTAGTTCCATTTCAGGGATGACCCACTATTGAGAGTGATGAAAAACGTGGTCTATGGCTGGGAGGTTAGTGGAATGTCTGCACACAGTTGGTGGTCATCTATAAGAGATAAGTACCATTTCTATGTTCATTTACATGTTGTGTATTTATACATGTTTTATATTTATGAGTTTAGCCTGTATATGTTGTACGTATAGGATTTACTATTATTCCCACATTTATCTATGTATTAGAATAATGTAATTGTCTGTTAAGTTTTATTTGTATGATGTTCCACAAGAGTCTTTAAGTGGTGTATCCCAGTAGGTCTATGGTTGGGTATGCTACATTTTGGTTATTAGAATATCAGTAAGAATGGATGTGTTTTAGAGTAGCATGGCCTGGTCTGGGTGGTCGGGGATGCTACAAAATGGTATTAGAGCTTGAATAGAGAAGAATTGTAGTAGCATTCCTTGGGCTTGGGATGTTGGGGGATGTCACAATATGGTATCAAAGAATGAAATATTTTAGTTGGCATGCCCAGTGGTCTCAAGATGGGGTGTACTACCAAATTTGTATTAGATATTAGAAAGAGTGGTTCTACAAGGTTGCACGAACCAACATGGGTGGCTAGGGATGCTACACCGACAGATTATGGGTTTTCTCAGGTTGGTGTTTGTGCATGTTACTAGTTTTTTTCCCATGTTGCAACTTCCTTTATATGTCTAACAGGGTTTGCAGCAAGACTACATTTAATTCAATTTATTTTTCTGGTTCCTTCATTATCTTTTCATTGTCAGCCTTAAATCGTTGCAACTCTACCCTGATACTCCTCATAGTCTCAACCAGGTTTGGAGGGGTTTATACCACTCTCCTTTCATCATATGATTCTTCTTTGGTATGGGATCTATCTCTCCATTCATGGTCAGACACCATCCTTTTACTTATAACTTGTCTAGGAGGTCACTGTCTGGTTAAGTGTTGATAATCGACAATTTTTTGTTAGTTGACTTGTCCATTAGCTTATAAACAACATAGGTAAAAAATTTATAAATTGATATTTCACTTCAACAATTGAGTAACTAGTAGCAACTTACAGTCTATATTTAATTCTGTAGAAACAACACATAATATTGTCCCTCTTTCTAGAAGAAGGTTTAAATTAAATCCCTACGGATGATAATGAAAGGTTAATATCAGTGTGGATATTTCAAGTTTAATTGTATGCACATTGAAATCCATTGAACTTTCGTGTGTTGAATAAAATTGGGACTCAAGAACCACCTCTCGAGATCCATTGTTGGGCGTGGTCTCAGTGATAAAATCCCCATTGGTTAAGGAAAAATTTTGATCGTTGATCACAATCGGATCAATGATCCTCATCGATATATATCATGAATGTAGTTGGGTTTTAGGCTAAAGGATTAATAGTCTAGATTTCGAGTGCCCACTCAAGTTACATGTGAGTTATTAGGAGGCTTATTCCATGTTGGTGTTTTCGGATATCCACTATGGGACACATCGGGGTTGATAAATCCATGGTGGAAATATTTTGGGTGGTTTTATTATTACCTCTCAAACTTTCTCTTTACTACAGAAAAATACCACTTGGTAAGAAGGGAAAAGTGCTTCTAGGATTAAGTGATCAATCACATAGCTAGGAAATAATAATCCCTTATGGATAGGGTAGGGTAGCATGCCCTCCCCTTCTACAATTTTTCTAATAAAAATTTTATTTGAATCTTTTAGTGAGCCCAAGCGGGTTGATTGTAGTTTCCTACTCTGATACCACTCTTTAACACACCTAACCCCCCTAGGTAGCGATTAAGGGAATGGGGTAATTAAATTGATTTCTCCATAGCTATTCATAAAACTTCCTTTCGATGGCACAATCATCTTCTATTCTTCCATATCTTTCCAACAATTGTAACTTGGCCTAAAAAAANTTAACCCCCCTAGGTAGCGATTAAGGGAATGGGGTAATTAAATTGATTTCTCCATAGCTATTCATAAAACTTCCTTTCGATGGCACAATCATCTTCTATTCTTCCATATCTTTCCAACAATTGTAACTTGGCCTAAAAAAAATCTCTAGATTGAAAGTTATGGCCTCTCAAAGTTATAACACCTTCTTGCCACATGTCACCCACGTGGCACCCTGTCCTTTGTTTCCTCCTACGTGGCACTAGAATGAAATTATGGGTGTTGGTACCATGCTTCATGGAGCAAATGTGGCTTTTTCCATTTCATGCACCATAATCCTTATCAGACCCTTCCATTTCCAACATTTGTTGTTATTGAGATTCCTCCCATCAAAGTGTTCCCATAGCGTTTGGTATTACACACTCTAATAACCGAGTCTGATGAATCCATCCTCCGACAAATTGAATGGATCTAAGATATTAGAAATTATATGGTTAGGATCCCATCATATTTCATTAGTTATTCCTCATGCATTAGAAACGTCGTGCCATCCTAGTGGGACATGTGGCACTATCACCACTGGAAACATGACACTCATAGTTATCCCAGTGATTCACCTTCAGCTTCCAAATCACCATGCCACATGGAACCTTCCATACTCAACATGTGGCATCACCTATGGTGTGACACATGGTATCGTCCACGTCATCTGCTGGAACCTTAAACTAAATATTGATCGTCCAGATCATTTTCAAAGTCCCTCATACCTTGGCAGATCAACGACTCATGTCACATCTTGGAGCTTCTCATTAGAGTGCCATCAGGTGCTCTGCTCCAAATAGCACCATATGATGGATGGACCATATCTCCTCTCATGTATTCAAGCTATAGATAATTCATCTATAGCTAATTCAAGGTCCATTCTCTTTCCTTGATCATATNTCCATAATAATATCTATAATTATAGACTGGTGGAAACATGGGTGTTACAATCCCCTCCCCCTTAAAGGAACACCATCCTATGTGTTCTAAATAACATGAAAATTCTATATACAACCGTGAACAAAAAAGGGTATTCATATTTCATGGCATCCTCCATCTCCCAAGTTTATTCATAGGGACCAATGTGTTTCCACTGCACCTTCACCTGTGTAATGGTTATGTTCTTGAGAGGGATCTCTCTCCTGTCTAGGATACACTACGGATCTGGATGGAACTCTCCCTCGAGCTCCACCTATATCACAGACCAATCAATTATGTGAGTAGCATCATGTATATATTTATTTAATAAGGAAACATGGACAAATTGTGTTCCTTCACCATTGGAGGCAAGGCCAATTTATAGGATATAGGTCCAACTCTGTCCAAAATTTTAAAGTCCCACAAAATCTAGGTGCCACCTTAGCACATGTTCCCATTCTTAAGGAGATTATTCCTGGTTTGATTCGAAGATATAAATGATCTCCTATTCTAAATTATTTATGACTTATTTTGCTATCTTCATATCTCTTTTATCTATCTTGGGCCACTTTAAATTTTTTTCTTATTTGTGTTATTTTTTGTTCGCGTTCCATCAACATATTGGGTCCAAGGGTAAATTTGTCCACAGGATTATCCCAGTTGATTGTGATATTGCATTTTCTTCCATAGAGAGCCTCAAAAGGGCTCATTTTCAAGGGTTCTTGGTATCCATTGTTGTAGGAAAACTATACTAGGGGTAGTTACTCTTCCCATTTCCTGGGATGATGCATTACTTGCATCCTTAACATGTCTTCCAACACTCGATTTACAACATTTTTTCCCACAACCAGTGAAAAAATATTTCTAAAACTCTAAGGTGAATTTTGCATCTCTATCAGATATAATTTCCTTAGGCATCCTGTGTAGTTTGAATATTTCTTTTATGAAGATACTGGAAATATCTATTTCCTTGCAAGTGGACTTCACCAAAATGAAGTGGGCATCCTTACTCAATTTTTCCACAACTATCATGATAGCATCATTTTGTTTGGTTGTTTTGGGTAATCCAGGGATGAAGTCCATGGAAATGGTTTCCCATTTCCATTCTGGGATAGGAAGGGCATGAAACAACCTTGTTGTGTGTTGGTGTTCTACTTTAACTTGTTGGAACCCTAGACATTTATTGAAATAATCAGTTGTATCCTTTTTCATCCTTGGCCAATAAAACAATTTTTTAAGGGTTGTAATCATTTTATGATAACCAAGGTGACCAACATATGGTCATTTGTGCATCTCATCCAATATGAACCTATTCAAGTCATCACAAGTTTGGATATACAAACTTCCTTTGTATTTTAGTAGGCCATCACTTTTTATTTGATAACCTTCGTACTTTATCCTTGTGGGCTATTTCTCTAAGCATGTCTTTACTATTTTTAAGAATTCATCTACCTCATATGCACTTTTAACTCTTTCCTATAGTTCTATTTCACAAGTACTTATAACTGCTAAATTGATTAACTGCATACTCCTACTGAGGGCATCAACCACTATGTTTTCTTTCCCCTTAATGTGCTTGATCTCAAAGTCAAACTCACTGATGAGATCCATCCACCTATCTTTCCTAGCATTTAGTTTGGGTTGGTCAAACAAATACCTCAGCCCATTATGGCCTTTCATGAGCAAAAACCTTCTTCCTATGAGGTATTGCCTCCACATTTTTAAATCATTTACTATGGAAGCTAGCTCTAGGTCATGGGTAACATAATTTATTTCACGTTTACTCAATTTTCTAGATTCATAATAGATTACATGTCCCTCTTGCATGAGGACTCCTTCGAGTCCCTCTTTATAGGAATTGGTACACACAAGGGATTCCTTGTTTGGGTCTACAATTTCTAGCACTGGGGCATGGGTCAAAATTTGTTTCATCTACTAAAAAATTTCCTCACATTCTTCTATCCAAATAAATTTCATTCCCTTTCTCTACAATGAAGTGATTGCATGATCAATCTTGGAAAATACTTTTATGAACCTCCTATAATATCTTGCTAGACCCATGAATGATCTAATTTAAGTTATATGCATGGGTGTAGGCCATTCTATAATTTCTTTGATCTTATCACGGTCAACTGCCACTTTGTTCTTGTAACGTACCCAACCACCCACAGGCTGGGCACACTAATCTATAACATACCTAGCCACCCACATGCTATTCACACTACTCTGAAAACCTGCTTCTGAACTGACTTCAAATTCTAATAACATTTAATCTAAAAATCAAGCATGAAATACTCACATGCATTAATCAAGATCCATGCTACAACATAAATAAATAAACAATGTGCCATGCATAGAAAAAAGAAGAGAAAGCATCCAAATTATAAATACATATCTCAGAGATAATTAAATACACAACGAAATATAAATTATACAAAAAAGATAGAGAGCACTTATATTTTCAAGAAAACATTCACCAACTGGTTTCATACCAAGAATGTTCCTCCCAACCATAGACACTATTATTCTTTTACTCTCAACAACAAGTCAACCTCAATCCAAGGCTATGAATCCACAAGGACGAGTCCTAGGCCAAATCTAAAACTTACAACAATTGGCTAACTACCTCTCAAGCTTCCCAACCACATAACAAATCCAAATTTCCATATCTCTTTCACCCTCAACATGCACAACCCAAAGAAATGAACACCATTCTTTGCCATGCAATCCCTTAGGTTGTTCCATTTCTCTCAAGTTCTACTGGTCAGGAAAAATCCCTATTGGAACACTAAGGATTCTGAGTTGTTGACCGTTCTTCCAGAACTACCATCAATCTCATGCACACAGGTATCCATTCCCTCCTGGAATGATGAATAATTTATTACAACCATCTATCAATGGTTGTCCTCTTCCAAACATTCATTTACATGCCCAGACCAAGAACACACAAATTAGCAAGAATACGGCACCAAAAATGAAAGAGTGAGAAGGGTGTGACAGTGAATGAATAAGAACAAGTGAACCTAGAACAATGAGTGAGTGAGTGAAGAAGAAGAAGAAGGAGGAGGAGGAGGAGGAGGAGAAGAACCCCCAAAACAACCCCCAATGGATGTTTATATAATTACAAGAACCAAGAACCTCATGGCCTCTCTAAGAAGCTCATGTAACCAATTTTTCCATAAAATTAATTATGGGTAAATACAAATATAATAAAAAGACTTATCCCCTTAATCCCC
>JASDQU010207532.1:0-11937 GCA_032191745.1 Picea mariana
TAGGATAATGAGAGATTAAGGCGATGGAAAACCAGTATAGGGGAAAAGTAAATGTATTACAAAAACGAATAAAGAGGAATTACGAGGAGGGATGGCGATATAGTAATGTGAACTAGACAAGTAAAAGGGAGACAGATACTGGAAGATCTAGGCGATGGAGGATAGTTTTATTAAGAAGACAAGGATAAAGAGAGGGTGATGGTCTGAGTTTTTGTTCTCTTCTTTTTTTTGAATTTTCATTTGCTAAGGCCACACTAAAATTCCCCCCCGGTTTCTAGAAGGTCTTAGGCTTAGGGTTTAGATTCTGAGCTAGGCGACGATTGGTTAAGGGTAATGCTTAAGGTTTTATTCAGGTGCTGAAGACTTAGGGCTAATTAGGCTGAATCCTTCAACCACCTTTATCGCGACGTGCCCTTCAGGTCGCACAACGTGCGCCAAGGGTGCCACTCGCCTCTGGAATTTCTTTTGGCGACGTGCCCTTCAGGATGCACCACGTGCTCCAAGGGTGCCACTCACCAACTGAACTGATTGGTAGACCTCTATAACCCCTGGAGTCAATACTCCGCCAGGCGAACTAGTAGGAGACTAAGGGATCTAAGGAATAAGGCCCCCACCTTATTGCGCACCCCTTAGAATCATCGTGAGTGACTATCGCAGTCGGCCCTCATGGCATCGTGGGTCCTCTCGAACTAGGTAATCTTTAACCTACAGTTCGAGCCACGGTGGGAGTGCTAGCAGGCGGTGGCAGGGCTGCTGTCCACCCCTCTCCCTCAACCTCTCTGCAATCATGTGTGGCCCCTTTACTCCATATGTGAGTCAAGTCGGCAAGCTATCATGAGCCTGCATCACCAATAATCATGTCAGAAATGTCAACATCAAATCATCAAATCAAATGAAACATCATAATAAACATATCAACCCCAAAGCACACTCCTTGACTCAGTCCAGAGTCCAAGGGGGTTCTACCGATGCCTCTACATCCTCAAGGTCAAAACCCTGCACACTCAATAAAACTGAGTCAATAGAAACCGTCTACATCAAAGAGTAACACATCATGTCATCTGTCAATCACATCATAATCAAATATAATAGGTCTAACATCAAAAGGGTCCAGATCACTTGCGAGCAAGTGTCCTCAAATAATAAGTGTTCTCAGTGCGCCAGAGCGGGATGTTACATTAGAGTAGTTATGAGCTGGTGTTTCGAGGATCAGATTAAGGGGATGTTTGATATTGGTGACGGACAAATCTATCAGGTCTTCTATTGTGTGAACAAAAACCTGGTCAAGGGTGTTGACCACTGGTATTCTTACTTGTTTTCTACAAGGAAGTAACAAATCTAAGGGTAATGATCCAATTTTTCAGGCATAAGCTCGTGTGATGCTTCTGAACTAGTTCAACTCCTCATGGGGAAAAGCGTAAGGTATTTCAGGGAATATATGTTCTTCCTCTTGTTGGGGTGATTTAATCGTTTCAGGAGAACTCAGTGTCTGTGGGTTATCTTGAGAATGACTAGCCATGCATGTGGGTTGTTTTGAATCTGTAGGTTATGTTGAATATTATATCAAAAATATTGTTAGCCATTCATTCACATGCCCTCCTTCTAGCGCCAATTTTATTGAGGGATCCTAAATATCTTTAACTCAATAGCAGGAACCAAACCTACCACATAGGCCCAATTAGACTCTCCAGCATTCAATGCTAGAAAGTTTTTCCAGATCTTTCGATACGACCAATTTATCAATGGGATTTACGTAGTGATTTACAGGATATCTTCTTATGAAAGTTCCTTCTTCAGTTTAAACGTTCTCTTTTTGTATTTTATTTATTAGATGGGTTTGATAAAAATATGTGTGTTGGTATAAACCAACTGGTAAAATGGGGGATCTTAACTCCTGAAGAAGGTTGAGCTTGGGATAACCCTTGTGCTCAAGCATGCAGACAATGAAATTCACACATGCGACAAGCCTAGTAATAATACATTAACTTGTTGGTATTTCAATTATTGACTAAGATACAATTATCAAAAGAAAACATGCATGCAATAAATGATGGAAATAAAACTAGTTTCCTTAGATCTAGCATTCATCACACATTAACACAATGATTTTCCTTCATCATTAGAGACAATAACTACAAAAAATATTGAAACAACTAACTTATCAATATATTCAAAAAATATTACTCATTACAATATCCATTCATGAAATAAAGTTGGAAGTAATTCCTCCACAAATCCAATCACACAATTCCCTTGATGGAAAACATAAGTTTGTCTCTAGTCCTAAACAAGACTTCTCAATTAAGTTAGTTCAGAAATAGTTCCTTACAATTTTGAAAATGAGGGTATTTTCAAAAACCATCGACCTTTGATAAAAGGTCAATCCTCTTATTTATAATGAATCATTAACTAAAAACACCTATTGCAAGTGTAAGCTAATTAAAAAGAAATATCGCCACATGGCACTTTCATATCCTTGTTCTCTAATAATCACCAAGTATTTTTACTGAAGTGGATGACTCTTCTCACACTTCGACCACTTGACGAAGAGTTACTCACATGTGTTGGCATACGAGAACCTATGATGGTCCATCGGGGATGAAAGAATATCCTTCACTTGTACTTCACGTGCTCTGTTCTTGACTATTTTAACACTTAATCGCTACATAACTGCTCGAGTCTTAATCGGATGCTCCATGAACTGTTGTACTTGACTTGGTGCCATGCTCACCACCTTTTCTATCTCTTTTTTCCATGCTGAGTCTTGTTCTACATGTTTCTTGACTATGTCATATAGCTCGACAAAGTCTTTGGTTGGGTCGAATTCTGGGAGGTCGATGTCTTTCATCTCATGATTAATCATTTCCCAACTCTTTTCACAATCGACCCACTTCATTTGAATCTCCCATTGAGGTTCTTGGGCCATTTTTACCCAGTATTCAACCACATTCCTGATCTGATCTATGTTGTTGTGCCTCAACACCCAAATGTTGTGCTATTTGGTGTCTCATCCCTTTTGAACCGCACTGATGTAATCGATCCTTTATACTTCTTGGTGAGCCTTCTCATACCACCTTTCCACATCCTTGCAGGTTGCTAGTGCCATAAGGGTGTCCTCTTGGAAGTCGGTTATTCCTGTAGTGAAAAGGTGTCATTCATTCATGAATTTGGCATAGGAATCTTGGAAGTCACTTCTCAAAAACATCGTGGCCTCTATGGAGTCTTGATAGTATTTTTCCAAATGGCGTAGATGCTCCAAATCCTTAAGTGCAATGACCAACTCTTTTTCATCCCTTCTTGCTCTATCTAATGTGGCATCTATGATATACATCCTTACGCTGATAAAATCAGACATCTTGGTGTGTTCTGTGTTGAGCAACTTCTCCTCTCTGGTGATGAGAATCGAACTATCCAATGTAATCCTCCTTTTCTTAGTGGTTCTATTCATGATGGATTTTCTCTTTCGGTCATAGGCAATCGCTTGTATATCAACAACCTCATCAACAAGTTCGAGGCTTTTTTGTTCTCCCTAGGTTAGAGTATTTCCCAGGCTCCCGACTATGTGTACCTGTTCTAGTATGCGTTCCTGAACTTATTCCATATGCCCCGATGGATCAACCTACATTTGTTTCTCATCGAATGGTGAGGTATTAGCTGAAACTAAAGCACCAGGGGTAGGTTCAGTATTTACATAGTAATCGATTGTCGATGTGTCAATTTCTTGCTGTGTAACTTCCTCTTTCTGACCTCCCAATCCCATCTCATCCCTCAATCTATCCATTGTGGTTCTTGACAAGTCAAGTAGCTCAATTTTAAGGCACTTTCAACCTCGTGGTCACTCTATGGAAGGCTTTGAATTGGAGCATCAAGACCTAGGGTAGATTCTCTCTCAGGTTCCCTTTCCTCTGTAATATGCACTAGAGTCACTAGGGAAAAATCTGAACCATCCTCATCATCATAGATGGTTATTAAGTTGAACAAGGGGATAGGTACACATTCCCTACCTAATTTCCTTGATATCTGAGGCTGGGTTGAAATCCCCCCTGGTGATCTGATTTGCGATGATGGAACTTCATGGTTTTCAGGCCCGGTGATTTCTTCAAGTTGTATTGGCTCTAAGCCACTTGGCTCTCCTCTTCTTCTGATTGGGTTGTCAACAAGGTTCCTTGACATCTCTATGAGGTGAGGATCATTTTGTAACTGTTCAATGATTCTCTGCGCCCCTTCTAGAAAGAGAAACCCTCTTGTTTGTGCCTCTGTAGTTTATGCCGCTCTGATATGTTCCTGAACTCTGAGGGTCTCTTGAGCCAAATTATGTATTGTATCCAATTGTTCTTCCATGCTCATGGCCTTGAAACTGGTCATATTTAGGTTGGTCATCCTCTGTACTACCTCTTCTCAGTCCTCAACGCACTCTGTGAAAATTTCATCCTTAAATTTATCATGCGTGTATGGCCAACAAGATGATACTTGTGAATCATGTTGGAGGACTAGGCATTTAGGGTCATGCTTGTGGAATCATCCTGTCAGGAACCTGAATTCAAGTTGGCTCAGCCCTTCTTCTTTTTTTTGAGCATTTTCCTTTACCAAATAAAACCCAACATGGAAACCGTAGGGTATGAAATCATGCTTCTTGTCCTTAACTAGTGTGGTGTTATAGCCCTACAAAATGGTATGATAGCATATTTCTCCTACAATGAGTTGATCTAAGACATGAACGAGGAGTAGATCTGGTTCTCCAGTGGCCCCAAACACCCTGATATATGCTGAGCATTCATCCAAATACCGATGGCCTACCTTCGCTACCATTTTCTTGGCTACTGTGGATACTCTTGGGAATTCCTTTTTAAATATAATAAAATGAATATGAGTGATGAATTCATCGCAGATGAGTGCGTAGGATTTTTTGTACCTTTTCTCCCAGAGTATGCTAAAAAAATGTGGATAGGGAGCTTCACAACATGCTATCTTAAATTCATGTCGGCGATGACATTTCTCGTACAAATAACATCGAGAAAGTACGAGGCCATGTGGAAAGTGGGTGCTTCCCCTTGTTCAATTGTTTGGAAATTATTTCTCCCTGGTTGAAGATGCTTTCTAATATCGCCACTGTGTATGCCAAGGGCATCCATGCTTCCGAAAACTTGGATTTTTCCTTCCCTCCATACAGTCGGCAGATGAGAGCCATCAAATAGATGTATGGATGCTTCAAGTTAATTGTCCCATACCAACCATTTCTTTGGTTGGTAAACTTCTTTTCCTCCTCCCACCATGAGGCCATCAGTCGACTGGTGTTGTGGAATTCATAGAAGTTCACCACAAAGTTTGTGTTTAGCCTCTCCTTTGGGTCTCTTAGTTTGTAGTACTTCTAGACTTCTTTCGGGAGAAAAACTATGACACACCCACCATTCTCATCGTTGATCAAGCACTTTTTCACATCTGTGTGGTCGATTAGCCACTTCAAAACTTCTATACAAGGGAAAACTGGGGTTATGTTGGTTACCATGTGAAAATATGACCGTCGGATGTTTGGTAACACCTGGTCATCGAGTGCTCTTACATTCGGGCCGTTGTGTGGGATATATTCTGGGTACTCCTCCCGGCTAATTCTGTTGAAAAGGTCCCCCCACTATGGGAGCATTACTTTGGATCTGGTGCTTGCTTTTGTATCATCAAAGACTAGAGTTTGGACAAATGATTTATTTTTTGATGTTTTTATGACCAGCTCTACCCTGGGAGTGTACTCCAATTGCCTCACAGTACTAGGAGAAGAGCCTTCACCTATTTCATCTTCCTTTAGCTTGGGTTCTCTCGGAGAGTGTCTAGTAATTGGATTTTTTGACATCATTTTACTTGCAGCTAGAACATAGTTAGATACCATGTAAGAAATCAAATGCATATATAAATCACAACCGATGAATTGAAAAACTTGAACACATTCCTATGTAGCTTGTTTAACCTAGTTTTGATAGTCTGAGGATCAGTATAGTCTCAAGACACTTGCTTTGCATCTTCATATGCTCTGGAATTTGAACTTGTGCGCATAATGAAATTGTTCAAAGCCATTTTAGAGATTTAAACAGGGATGAAATTACCTTATTGCATCAACCATTCAATTCGGGTTATGAGTGTAGTTCTATTAAATATAATGCCAGATCTTCAAAGATGTTTAAAATTAAATTCGATCATGGGTTGACAGTGCAGGCATGGGTTGTAACGCGGACTATAGAAAAATTGGCTTTGTTCAATCGACACATGAGGTAGAAACATATGAGGGATGAAGAATTAACTAGTTTATTGAATTCCAGAATATGATTGTATCTTGTTTAGAAAACATCCCATCATTTCGCTACTCCAGCTGGTGAGTCGGGGGCAGGGTTCTGCTTTGAACAATTTTCCTTGATATCTTCTTACAGAAGCTCCGATGCCAAATGATATTTCCGTTCAAAGATGATGTGGCAAGGCTAACTTGGAGGTATGAATAGGACACATGAAACTTTAATAAGACTCGAGATGAAACTATGTTGCACGACACCCTTACGTGATAAAGACAGGTGGAACTCGAGACTGTCATCTTCATTTACTCATTTTAATCAGAATTGAGACTTTCCTTAATATATATGTTCTAAAACCCTATCCTATCTTGTTGACACCAAAAATTATCAAGGATTGACGATCGGTGATAAACCTACCCAAGTGCTCTCGGATTGACTCTCTCGAAAAAGTCCTGATGTCGAAAGTGTATCGGGGATCCGTGATCGACGATATGTTTGTCATAGAAAAATTTCTCATTTTAACCCTCCTAGATTTCCTCGACCCCGAGCAAGAGCATCGGTCATCAGTTATCGACAATTTATTTATGGTTTTTGTCAATGTCTATTCCTCCCGTACTTTTTCGACGCCGATGGGGATCGACTATCTCCTGAATTTTCATGGCAAATAACTTATGCAAATCAACTCTTTCTTCTACCAATGCCTATGGGGCATTGGTGGTCGGTGATTATTGTAATTTTGTGGCCACTTTAACTTCTTTCATTTTTCCGACGCCGAACATAAACACATCAGTTTCATTGTTAACTGTCGATTCTTAATTAGAATGTTAAGTTCTTTTAGACCTAAGGGTTATTTTAGACCCAAGGTTTCTTTTAACAAGTTCAAACACATCCGAATTGATCAATAAGAGTCATGAAAACAAAACAAAAATAAACCATTCCCGAAAGTGAAATCAATTTAGATAGTAAAAGAGAACAAGTGGTACCCAAAAAGTGATAAAATTTCATAAGGCTTTTAGGGTGTGTTGAGCGCTCAACAATACCATGATTTTCACAAAATTGAATGAACTCTTTAGAGGCGAATTCCCCTCCATTTTCTGATCTCAAACATTTAATTTTGAGATCTGTTTTATTCTCTACAAGGACTTTGTATGTTTTAAATTTCTCAAAGGATTCTTATTTTTCTTTTAGAAAGTATATTCAGGTCATTCTTTTGTAATCATCAATGATCAACATAAAATAATGTTCACCATAAATAATTTTAGTTCTGGTAGGTCCACATAGATCTGTGTGAATAATTTCTAATGGTTTTGTCATGGAATTATCTTTTGTTTAGAAACTAACTCTTGTTTTCTTCCTTATTTGACAATGTTTACAAATAGAGTCTGAAGGCTTAATCACTTTTGGTAGATCCCTTACTGCATCTGTATTGTTCTCTTTGATTAATTTTTAAAATATTAAATGTCCCAAACTTCTATTCCATAGCCATCTTTCATCTTCTTGACTTAAACAACATTTTTTGCCTTCATCAACATCAAGGATGTACACATTGCTAGATGTTCTTGGCGCAATCGGTACTAGCTTTCTAGTATCATTTTTTCCAATATCACATTTCTAAGAATCAAAGGTAAGTGTGTGACCTTGATCACATGTATGACTTACACTTAGGATATTAGGCTTGATGTTTTCTACCATAAGTACATCTTCTTCTTTGGTCTTGTTATTTCCTAAACTGACAGACTTTCCTTTTCCCAATATTTTGGCTGACATATTATCTCCAAAGGTTACTTTTCCTTTTTCTTTTTCTTTTTCTTTTTTTAACTTGAGAAATTTTATTTGATCTCCAGTCATTCGTTTGGAACATCCACTATCTATATACCACTGACATCCTTGGTTTCTCACTTATAGGGCTACATTGCACTATGTTTTCTTTATTTCTTTTTTCTTCCATACGTTTTGATTGTTGGGAATATTTATGCTTTTCTCATATTTTTACAATCTACATTCACTAGCTTCATGGCCATAGTTGTTGTATTTGTAACATTCAACATTGTAGTCTTTTAAGGGAGAGAAGGAGTTATAATTTCTTCTTTCTCCATTATCCTTATTATTTTCATATCTTTGAAATTTCTTGGAGTGTACTTTTTATAATCTTTACAATGTAATGATTTATGTCCTAAATTTTTGCAGGAATAACAATAACCAAGGAAGATATATTGATTTATGTTAGAGGGATTCCTTCTCATGATTCTATTCTTCTCTTCATCTTTTTCTTTAGTAGGAAGTGCATATTTTTGTTTATTTGGGATAGTTTTCAATTGTATTTTTCTTGTCTTATTTTGTTTTCTTCTTACGGAGTTCTTAAGAAAATATGCATAACTGATTTTGTCATTCTCATGTTCTATAGAGGGATCATATCCTAGTCATGTATTATCATTTGATTATATCTAACTGCTAAGAATGTTGTTCAGGAGTTTTTTAGCTATTTTCAAACTTAGACTGAATATCTTATTTTTCTAGTTTCATTTTTAGTTGAACTATTTCATCCTCCAATATCTTACATATTTGTTGTTTTTCATTGAGTTCTTTATTCAAGATTTTTTATTTTATTTTTGTTTCTTGGAGTTGAGTTTTTAACTTAATAATCAATTGTTCTGACTCACTAATGGTTTTGGAAACCTCTTTTTTCTCTTGATTTAGTAGCTTCTTCAATCTCTAGAAGTTGTTCCCTTAGTGACTTGTTTTTCTTTTTAATTTTTCTTAGTTCTTCAATTTCACTGATGAATTATTCCCTGAGGTTTACTTCTTCTTCATCTTCCAAATGATTAAAATATTGAGTTTTCATTCCCATAAATAGAAGCTTTGGCTCCTCTTCTTCACTTTCTTCAGATGAGCTACTGTCTTCTTGGGAAAACAAAGTTTTCTTCTTTTTGTAGAACTTCCTTTTATCTTTGGTTTTGATTTTCCTCTGATCTTTGAAGGTTATTTCATTATCACTTTTCTCCTTCTTAGGATAGGGAAATTTGTTGGAAAAGTGTCCAATTTTTTCATAGTTGAAACATATTAGAGGAATCTTTCCTTTGTATTTACCAGTCCTTTTCTTGAGTTTCTTCACGAAGTTGGAAATTTCTTTATTAAATATATCTGATAACTCTTCATTGGTATTTTTATCCTACTTCATCTTTGTTTTATATTCGTTAAAGGATGTTTCTCTTTTTGATGGTTTTTCATTCCCTATTCTCATCTCATATGCTATAATAATTCCATGGAGCTGATCTATTGTGAGTTTGTCAAGTTCTGGTCTATCTTCAATTGTGGAAATATTGGCATCATATCTCATATGTAATGACCTTGAGATATTTTGTACAATAGGCTTATTTGTAAGTTCTTCTCCTATTTCTATGATTGATTTAACTACCTCGTCTACCCTAAGAAGGTATTCAACAATGTTTTCTTCTTCTTTCATCTTCAAATTTTCAAACGGAGCTCCATAGCTTTGTAGTTTGGCTTCCTTGAATTTTCTATCTCCTCCATATACAACCTCTAGTTTGTCCCAGATATCCTTACTTTACTTACAATGAATTACCTTCACAAATATATGATTTTTTAATCCTCCTTGTATGCAATTGACTTCTCTTGAGTTGACATTGCAAATATTCTTTCCTGCAGTATCTGTGGGTGGAGTACTTGGTGCAATGTAACCATCTATAACATATTTCCAAACATCAAAATCAATATCCAACAAGTATATTTTCATTCTTATTTTCCATAGAGCATAACCACCTCCGTTAAACAATGGTTCTTTGTTGGAAGAAATTTCCTCTTGCTGATCCATTTCTTTTAGGATCTATGTAACACACCCAACCCCTAAATACCTTTTTTAGGGATGGGGCATCAAATTTTTCTCTTTCCTAACTATCTCAAATCCTAATTCTAGTATCTCCATTGGCTACTGATCGCCACAATATTATAACGATTGCTACCACACTAAAATATGAGCTCTGGTCTGTAAGCTATCACCTCCTGAAGTTACAAGGGCATTATTAGTTGGGGTATTTGGAATTCAACGTTGAAGGCCCCTTTTTCTTACTCCCGGAAGTCCCAAAATTCCGCCATGTGGTCTTAACCCTTCAACGATCAGTGTTCAAAATTTTTTGTTGAATGTCCCTTTTTCAGTGTTCGACGATTGACATCCAACATCCTACATTTTTGGTGTTTTGGAAATTTGTGATCATCGTTGAACGTTCGACGTTCGAAAATTAGCATCTGACATCCTACATTTTCAACATTTTGGCAATCGACGATCATCATTGAATGTTTGATGATCAACATCGAACATCCCTTTATGCCCAAATATTTTGAACTCCCGAAGTTATCCAAACTCGTGGAATCTCGGACATGTCACCAACCATGTTGGTCAGGAGGGCACGAACCTGAAGCTAACATGTGGTGAGGGCCAGAGATGACATGTTTCCTCGTCAAGTGGGTGACATGTGTCATTCTATAACATGCATAAGGGGTCTATGAATCGTCCATATATGGGTGACACATGGCACGTGTAATTTGGGTCCATGTCACCTTGACTGACGTCAGGATGCCACATCATCTTGGACTAATAGTTGGCCAACCCTTCAATCTCATAGTTAGTAAGAGTCCACATTTTCCTCAGATCCATGGCCTCCACTACTTTGGGGTTTTAGACTTCGCAACTCCTAACATCGCAAATCCCCCAAAGATCCAAGTCTTTGAACTCTCAGATCTAGCACCATGTGTCCTTCACATATCAACGGTCCATATTAATTCACCGTTCATGACCTAGGGAGTTTTCACACCTAGAAAACTCTTGGCCAAGTTCCTTTGGAGTAATAAGTCTCTAGACTAGGATCGCTTTCCATGTACCCTCTCACCCAATGACTCTAGTTTGACGGATGACATTTGACAAGGGACAAGTAGGGGCCATCTGTCGCTCCACGAGCTATTCTCAGTTGGTTGAGTAGTCGAGGGTGGGTTTCTTAGATTAACGTCTCAGAGGGATCCCAAAGGATCGATTATCCATGTCACTTTGGAAGTTCAACATTTAATATTTTTGTGTGTATCTTCCAGCTTCCTCTCCCAACCACACCCGATCTATCGCCACGTGTACCTAGTATTTATGACCATGATTTACTCTGTATTATAGAGCTCCAGGAAAACTCATGCGTCCCTATACCACCGAATAATTAGACTTCCAAATAGTCATTGATTTGTGGACACACGTCACTCTATTATCAACAGTGCGTATTAACTTCGCAATTCCAAAATTTAGGAGTTTCAGAGCTATACAACTCATATTCTCCCGAAGGGAAATATTCGTCGAAGCACTTAACGTTACCCTTCATAAATACGATCTAATGGCTAAGAGAGATCTCCACCGGATTTCCAGATCTACAAATCTCATCAATTCATGGCTCCGGCCTTCGGTTGCTTTCAAGTATTTTGGAATCATAAGTTTTGAAGTCTCAAAGCCAAACGGGCTAGCTCCTTTCGGACTAGCATGGGGTTCCCAGACCATGATCATATGGTTCCTTTGGAAATTATTTTGTCTAAGCACTAATCCTTTTATCAACAAATGGGTTAAGGACATGGGCATGAGCCCTCGGTTAGATGGGTGGATACTCTGAAGGAA
>JASDQU010207532.1:12528-26453 GCA_032191745.1 Picea mariana
GTTGCTCTCCTCCTCCCATGGGAAATTGGCAATCGATTTTCTCTACTCCAAGAAAAGATATCTACATGAATACTTCCTCAGTCACTCGTCATCCTCGTTTATCAACTTGTAGAGAAACCCTGCCCATGGCTTCTTACAGTCAAAACAAGCTTACTTCTCAGATTTTATCTCAACTCCAGAGTCAAAGACATGCTTCTCTTCTCTTCTCTAGATTGTTCTCTCTACTCTGCTTCCTTCCAGATCTGTCTCTGTCCCCCGAATTACCTCATTTATTTCCTTCCTCAACAAGGTTGTGTGGGTCCAAATCCACAATTCGTGGTTAGGCTTAGAATCCTTACAGATGGGCACCCTACCCCATATCCTCATTAACTCTTGAGGATGGCCTTCCAAATACCATCCTAACTGGTATTTCATTTATGGGTCAGAGGAATGTTGAGAAATTATACCCAATAGGTACTACTTTTGTGAGGGTCATCTCAACCATTCTTGGTTTCTCTCACCATCTCTCTCATAGAATCCATGGTCTATCTTGGAAAACACCCCCCTTTTATAATTTTTGCAAAACATATCCAATTTCTATTAATAACAAAAAATCCATACATTGACCCTTTTATACAAAGGTTCATCAAATAAAAAATTCACACATATTTAGTCTGACATAGTCTCTTGGCCAATTATAGTTATATTTACAAACTCGGGGAAACAAGGGTATTACAATCCCCTCCCATTTAAAGGAACATCTTCCTTGATGTTCTAACTGTTGATGTGCTCTGTATGTACATAAGTAAACAAAAATGGATATGCATGTTTCATGGAATCCTCCATTTCCCATGTAACCTCATCTAAGCCAAAGTGTTTCCACTGCACCTTGACCTATGCAATGGTTCTGTTCCTAAGTGGGGTTTCCTTCCTGTCTATTATGCATTGAGGTTCTGACAGGAATTCTGCCTTGGGTTCCACCTGAATCAAAAACCATTCAATAATATGATAAGAATCATGTACATATTTCTTTAATAAAGAAACATGGAAAACATTATGTTCCTTCACTATGGGAGGAAGTGCTAGTCGATATGCTATTGGTTCCACTCTATCCAAAACTTCAAATAGTCCACAATACCGAGGTGCCATATTGGCACAAGCTCCCATCCTCAAAGAGATTTTCCTGGTTCTAACTCAGAGATACACATGATCCCTGATTTTAACTCTCTAGGAGTCTGTTTCATGTCTTCATAGATATTTTTTCTTTCCTGGGCTATCTTCATATTTTGTCTGATCTTAATTACTTGTTGTTCCATTTCCTTTATCATATATGGCCCAATTGTAACTCTGTCTACTGGGTTGTTCCAACTTATTGGAATGTTGCCTTGTCTTCCATAGAGGGATTCAAAAGGGCTCATTTTTAATGACTCTTGATATCCATTATTGTAGAAAAAATCTACTGGTGGTAGGTAGTCCTCCTACTTCTTGGGTTGATGCATTACATGCATCCTCAACATGTCTTCTAATACTTGGTTTAACCTCTTTGTACTCCAATCATTTTGAGGTTGATAGGATTTTCTAAAAACCAATTTTGTTTAAAAGCCAACAAACAGAGATTTCCAAAAGTTGGAAGTAAATTTTGTATCTTTTTCGGATATAATTTCCTTAGGCATGCCATGCAGCCTAAATATATCTTTCATGAAAATGTTGGAAATATATATTGCCTTGCAAGTTGACTTGATAGGTATTAAGTGAGAAGCCTTGCTCAGTTTTTCCACAACTACCATGATGGTTTCATTTTATTTCATTGATCTTGGTAATCCTGTGATGAAATACATGGAGATGATTTCCCATTTCCATTCGGGAATCGGTAGGGGATGCAACAACCCTGTTAGGTGGCGGTGCTCTACCTTGACTTGCTGACATTCTAGACACTTAGCTAAGTAATCCAGTGGGGGGTATGGTATTTATATCTTCGTAGACTTTACCAGTCAAATCGCTAGGTAGAGGGGGGTACCTTGTCCCACAAACAAGGGGGTCTCATACACCAATTTGGTGTGGCTTGGCCATGACTTTAAAAATAGATTTAAAAAAAAATCAGTTATGTCCTTTTTCAATCCGAGCCAATAAAATAATTTCCTAGTGGTCATGATCATTTTCTAATAACCAGGATGACCAGTATATGGTATTTTTTGCAGTTCATCCATTATGAACCTCTTCAATTCGTCACAATTTGGAATATAAAATTTTCCCTTGTAAGTCAGCAGGGCATCATTGAGCATATGATATCCTTTGTACTTCATCCTTGTGGGCTCTTGCTTTAGGTATGATGTCATTGTCTTGAAAAATGCATATGTTTCTTGTGCACTTTTGACTCTCTCTTTGATGTCTGATTCACTGACGCTTACAGTTTCCAAGTGAACCACTTTCATACTTCTACTAAGGCCATCATCCACCATATTCTCCTTTCCTTTGATATGTTTTATTTTAAAATCAAACTCACTAAGGAGACCCATCCACCTAGCTTGTCTCACATTGAGTTTTGGTTGGTCAAACAAATACCTTAACCCATTATGGTCTGTCATAACTATAAATATTCTACCTAAGAGGTAATGCCTCCACATTTTTAAAGCATGCACTATGGCATCCAATTCCATATCATGGGTCAAATAGTTGACTTCACGCTCATTAAATTTTCTGGATTCGTATAAAATCACATGCCATTCTTGCATAAGGACTCCTCTGAGCCCTTCCTTGCGGGCATTTGTACATGCAAGGAAGTCATGTTTTGGGTCTGCAATCTTCAGTACAGGCACATTGGTTAGAAGTTATTTCATCTCTTGAAATATCTCTTCACATTTTGATGTCTAAAGGAATTTAACCCCCTTTTTCTGAAGGGAGGTGATTGGGAAACCAATCTTGGAGAATCCATTTATCAACCTCCTATAGTATCCTACTAGGCCCATAAAGGATATGATATTAGATACATCCTTTGGGGTAGGCCAATCTATGATGGTTTTAATATTTTCAGGATCAACTTCCACTCCTTCCTCATAAATAACATGTCCTAAGTAATGGACTTCTTTCTGGAAAAAGTCACACGTACTAAGATTAGCATAGAGTTAATGTTCTCTTACTACTTGCAGTACTAGCTTGAGATGTTCTTCATGTTCTTCCCTATTCCTGGAATAGATTAGGATATCATCTATGAAAAATAACACAAACATATCCAAGAACTTTATGAATATGTTATTCATTAAGACCATAAAAGTGGCTGGTGCATTGGTAAGCCCAAATGGCACCACCACAAATTCATAGTGACCATATATTGTCCTAAAGGATTTCTTGTGAATGTTTTCATATTTAATTCATACATGATGGTATACAGACCTCAATTTAATCTTGGAGAAGATTGTAGCACCCCTTAATTGGTAAAACAATTCATCGATCCTTAGAAAGGGATACTTATTCTTAATGGTCATCTTATTGAGTTGTCTATAATCTATGCATAATCTGAGCATGTCATCTTTCTTTCGCAAAAACAAGGTTGGTGCTCCCCATGGAGAGACATTAGGATGAATGTATCCTTTGTCCCACATATCATTCAACTTTAGTTTGATCTCAACTATCTCTAGTGTACTCATTCTATAAGGTGTTCTAGACATTGGCACCACTCCTGTTACGAGTTCTATTGAAAAGTCAATATCCCTTCTTGGAGGTAGACCTGGTACCTCTTCTGGGAATACATATTTATATTCTCTTAATATGGGATGGTCCTCTAGGCTACGTTTTTCATTCTCAACAGAGTTTAGTACTTGTATTGCATACAAGGGACATCCCTTTCTACAATACTTCTTCACTTGGAGGGTTGATATTTGTCTCACTGAGACATTTTTTGAATCCCTTGTAGGTTTACCCTTCTTCCTTATTCATTTTCACACTCCAAAGTTTTACTGTAACAATCTGTTAGCACAAGATTGGTTAAGGTGCCAAGTGTCAAGAGACACCCGTGGTCAAGAAGAGAATAACACCTAAGAAGAAGCTTTCCATTTCTGAGAAGGAAAAGTCTGTTGTGCCAAAGGAAGATCCTCTTTCTACAAGAGAGAGTGTGATGTTGAATTTAAGGGTTGTTAACCGTTTAACTAGCTAGGTTTTTGAGTTTTTGCTAACTGCTAGTTTCCCCTATGGTAAAAGGAACTACCCATTGTACTGCCAAGTCACTTAATTCAAATGGTTTTGTCATCATGAAAGACTACAAATTTCTCTTCACATATTCAAGATTGAAGGCACTAGGTTTTTGGTTATGCTACCCACACTTGAACACAGACGCAGCACAAGTGGTGCTACCTAATTGCACTGCGTAATATTTCATAGAGGATAGAAGCTTCATATAGGTGCAACAAATTCAAGCACTACCTACAGGCATTGCGTAATATTCTGGCATAGGCTAAATTGTGCAGAGTTATTCTGCCCGTTTTGAGTCACTAATTTAAAACTTGGGTTATGAGCACTTGAGAATGTATTTTTGAAAACTGGAGGAGGTTTTTGTTCATAACATTCCAAAAATCAAAAACCTCTCTCCGTTTTTCAAAAATTTTTTTGGTTTGAGAGATATTGGATATATAAGTATGCGTTGCGTACTCTTCACAGTGGTGTTGCATACTAATTTCCTGTAGCGGTCATGGTTTTGATATTCACCTTGTTGGGAGGTTGCCACATGTCAAAGAGGGTTCAAATGACTTCTAAAGGATCAATTATATGTCAAGGGACACCTACATCTAAAATTTATCTCTAGCAAAGGCCTCATGCATGAGATGGAAACAATTTATTAATGACTTCCAACAAATTCCTTAAAATTAGCAGTTTGTTGGATTTTTGTCTCTTTGATTGTTGCCACCTATCTCCAAGGCTTAGAATCTAATGGAGAAGATGGGATTCAAACTCATTAGTTCATTTGGATTCTATTGTCTATTTAAACAAGGAAATATATCTTGGAGAAATGGATGGATGAGCCAAGAGAGGCTAGAGAGAGTAGGAATAGGTAGTTTCTTGTGTGTGTTCATTTGTAAGACTGTGGGCATTTTATGATTGTAAGCATTACTGCTATTGGAGACTCATGAGAGCTATGATTTTAGATTGTAAACCTTTGTCTATGTTTCTTCTTATTTGAATATATTGCAGATTTGAGGATCAAAGGCTGCCAATGATTTATGGATCTCTAAGCAGCAGAGGATCTGTTGTATTTTTCCCATCAGTCATTGTTTATATTCAAGTATTTATTGATTCATTAAATTGAGAGGATATCTATTTACTGAACATTCTATCTTATGTTTTCCTTCTTCATTTCTTCCACCTATCAGCATATAATCTTGTTTTATGTTAAGAATATTTTGTGCCTTAGATGAGTGGGATGTTTGTGACTCCATTGCCCATTGGTGTAGCCTATTGATCTGCATTTTGATGCTCTCTCTCTTTTTGTATCCATCTTGTTGATCCACCTATTCAAATACAAAGTTATCTTTTACATTCTGATGGGTGTTGAGCTTACACTTTAGCAATCAAAGTGTGACTTTCAGTGCTAACATTTTTGGCACCATTGTCGGGGATGGATTTGAGCAGATTGAAAAGATCCCTAGGAAGAATGACACTGTACAACTCCAGATTTAGATGGTGACTGAAGTTGGACACCTTCAAGACTGCACATTCACCATGGCGACTCCATTTTTTAGAATCTGTTGGTGACTCGACTGGGGATGAGGAAAATCAAATGGCTATGAAGGCTATCCTGGCCAGGAGGTTTGCCCCACTCAATTTCTCAGCTATAGAGGATTATCCACATATTGTGACTCTTATTGATGAATGGAAAGATCTACTGCCAAGATTTTATGAAGGTAAGGATGACAACCCTGTTGAGCATGTTCATGAATTTCATGCTTTGATGCAACATCTTGACATCCATCATGAAGATATATTGATGAAAATGTTCATGTATTCATTGGATGGGGATGCACATAAATGGTATTTATCATTACCCTCTTCCAACATTTCATCCTTGAAGGATTTCCATAGAGTATTAAATGAACATTGCAAAAGTTTTTATCCCTCTGAAAGTATTTGTCATAACTACTGTGAGGGATATGTAGAATGTGCTCAAGATTTGTTAGATTTCTTTGTTGATTATAAAGATGAAAATTATTTTATTCACTGTCCAAATGAAGATAGGAATGAACCTCTTTCTCTTTCTTATTCCCGAGAAGAAAGTCTTCTAGATATTAGTCATGATTGTACTAATGATTGCATGGGTTCAGTTTCATTAAATCATGTACCTTATGCATCTGATGTCTCCGATTCGAAAGAAGAACCAATTGTAGAAAAGGATCTTTCTCTTTTCTTGCAAGAGGTTTCCCATGATATATTTTCACCTAAGATTGAAGAGAGATATTGGGGGATTGTTCATTTTTCTGTGCAAGACCAAGGAGCCTTGGGCTCACCTATCTTTGATGAAGAAGAGAAGATTCATTTTGTTGATTTGACGAGTAGCCAACCAGTTTATGACAGTTATGAATCAGATGTTGATGAAGAACAACTGTGTATAGAAATCAACCATCTGGAAACTCCCGCAGCAGACATTCAACAGTCACCTTCTCAAATCAGTGAGCCTGCATGTATTGTGTTGGAATTTGGATCTGTAGAAGACACCAAACATTCTATCATCAACAGTGAAGCTAGCATACAGTCCTGTTCAGATTTGCAATCATCTGAAGGTGACAGCCATGATCAGTAGGAGGATATGCAGAGACTTTCAGATCTTCAATTGAAACAACAGCAAGAGGTATTTGTTTTCAGTCTTATATATCTATTTTCTAATTATCTCGAGTCTCTGAGCAACTTGGATGTCAGAGTACTTTTGTCAATTGAAGGATAGTTGTCCTGCTCTTTTGAAATGCATTTATATATTCTTTGGTTCCCTACATTGATCATTTCTGGATCAAGATGATTACCAATCAGAAAGATGCTTGTATGGCTTCATTGGAAGCATTATTTTACCTAATTTGAAGCAGCACGCTTGATTAGAGTAGGAGTAGGTAGAAATAATCTCATTTTGAGCATTCCCTTTTTGACAATTTGCTGCAGTCAGATTTTAGCAAGTTGTTTTCAGCAGAAGCCATTTTTCAATTTATAGTCATTTCAGATTTGAATAAAGGAGCATAGGTGCTTCTGAGTACATAGGTTTTCTTGGACAGAGATGGAGGATGGAAAAGGCACAAGTCTACAAGTTCTTGGCAGCTCACGGGGAGCATGCCATTCCCCAGGGAGCCTATGTTAGCACAAGATTGGTTAAGGTGCCAAGTGTCAAGAGACACCCGCAGTTAAGAAGAGAATAACCCCTAAGAAGAAGCCTACCATTTTTGAGAAGGAAAAGTCTGTTGTGCCAAAGGAATATCCTCTTTCTACAAGAAAGAGTGTGAGGTTGAATTTCAGGGCTGCTAAGCATTTAACTAGATGGGTTTTGAGTTTTTGCTAAGTGCTAGTTTCCCCTGTGGTAAAAGGAACTACCCTTTATATAGTCAAGTCACTTAATTGAAATGGTTTTGTCATCATTAAAAACTACAAATTTCTCTTCACACATTCAAGATTGAAGGCACTGGGTTTTTGGTTATGCTACCCACACTTGCACACAGACACAGCGCAAGTGGTGCTACCTAATGGCATTGCATAATATTTCACAGAGGATAGAAGCTACATACAGGTGCAACACAGTCGGGCGCTACCTACAGGCACTGCGTAATATCCTGGCAGAGGCTAAATTGTGCAGAGTTATTCTGCCAGTTTTGAGTCACAAATTTAAAACTTGGGTTATGAGCAGTTGAGAATGCATTTTTGAAAAATGGAGGAGGTTTTTGTTCATAACATTCCAAATAATAAAAAAATCTCTCAAATTTTCATTTTTTTTTGGTTTGAGATATATTGGATATATAAGTAGGCATTGCGTACTCTGCACAGTCGCGTTGCATACTAATTTCCTATAGCGGTCACAGTTTTGATATTCGCCTTATTGGGAGGTTGCCACATGTCAAGGAGAGTTCAAATGAATTCTCAAGGATCATTTAGATGTCAAGGGACACTTGCACCTAATATTTAGCTCCAGCAAAGGCCTCATGCATGAGGTGGAAACAATTTATTAATGACTTCCAACAAATTCCTGAAAATCAATAGTTTGTTGGATTTTTGTCTCTTTGACTGTAGCCACCTATCTCCAAGGCTTAGAATCCAATGAAGGAGATGGGATTCAACATCCTTAGTTAATTTTGATGCTATTTTCTATTTAAAGAAGGAAATATCTCTTGGATAAAGGGATGGATGAGCCAAGAGAGGCTAGAGAGAGTAGGAATAGGCAGTTTCATTTGTGTGTTTATTTGTAAGCCTGTGGGCATTTTATGATCGTAAGCATTACTGCTATTGGAGACTCATGAGAGCTGTGATTTTATATTGTAAACCTTTGTCTATGTTTCTTCTTATTTGAATATGTTGTAGATTTGAGGATCAAAGGCTGCCAGTGATTTTTGGATCCCTAAGCAGCAGAGGATCTGTTGTATTTTGCCCATCAGTAATTGTTTATATTCAAGTATTTTTTGATTCATTCAATTGAGAGGATATCTATTTACTGAACATTCTATCTTATGTTTTCCTTCTTCATTTCTTCCACCTATCAGCATATAATCTTTTTTTTTGTTAAGCAGCTTTTGTGCCTTAGATGAGTGGGATGTTTATGACTCCATTGCCCATTGGTGTAGCCTATTGATCTGCAGTTTGTTTCCCTCTCTCTTTCTTTATCCATCTTGTTGATCCACCTATTCAAAACCAAAGTTATCTTTTACATTCTTATGGGTGTCGAGTTTAGACTTTAGCAGTCAAAGTGTGACTTTGAGTGCTAACACAATCCAACTTGGTTTTCTTGGCATCCAACCAGTCCATGCCAATCAACATGTCATAGGATCCTAAAGGAAGCATGTTTAGGTTCTCTTTGGTGGGAAACCCACTTATAACGAATTGGCATGCTGGTATGAACTCTGTTACTTTTATTTTGGTTCCAGTGGCTAGTTGTACCAACTATGATTTAACATGTTTAACTTGTTTCCATTTACATTTATCAATATTTTGAGGGGAACAATAACTCAAATTAAAACCAGGGTCATTTAAAATGGAAAAAGGATGGTTGGAAATTGTACCTTCCATCTCCACCACTAAAGCTTGGTGGTCATCTTGTCTATTATCCAAGGATGCATAAATTTGTGGCATGCTCCTAGCCACAACATTGACTTTTGTAGCCTCTTGGATGTTGTATACCCTCCCATTTTTTTGTTTCCTATGCGGAAAGTCCCTCAGCATATGTTCCTCTCAAACAACCCCAACATTTCAAGGGTTCTCTCTTCGTGTTATCAGTCTTAATTGGAGCTGCTCTAAAGGGTTTATTTCCACTCTGGGATGAAAATATTTTCTGATACACACTTTTGGTAGGAAGGCTCATTCTATATCTCTTCCCATGGTTCTTAAATATTGAGGATTTAAACCCCTTCTTCTTGAATCCCAATTTTTTTTTCTTCTTCAAGTCTTCATGGGGTTCTGTCTTATTCTTGAATTTCTCATAGAAATACCTTGCTTTTCGAATAGTATATTATAAGGTATTTGGCTCATCAAACTCAATTCTCTCCTGGTAGGACTAAGTTAATCCACTAATAAATCTTTGCATATTTACCTTTTCATCCTTTATGTAGGGCACATACCACATAAAATTGATAAATTTGTTGATATACTCATCTATGGTGAGTTTTCCCAGCTTGAATTCATAGAAATCCTTGGTCTTCCCATCAAATTACTTTTCTGACAGATACTTATTCTTGAAGTATTTCTCAATTTTTTTCCATGAAAATTCCTTCTCATGGATTCCTTTCACACTCCTAAGGTCCTCTGACCAAATGGAAGATTTCCCATTCAGGATGAAAATAGCTATCCAGGACTTTAAGTTATCAGAGTAGTCATGAACACTAAATTACTTCTTCAGGCCGAGTATCCAAACTTCTTCTTCTTCCCCCTTCTTATTCTCTCCATCGAAGGTGGGTGGTTTGGCTTTCTTGAATTCTTCAGGGTCATGACTCTTGGAATGTTTCCTCTTCCTTCCTCTCGTCTGAGAATGGGAATTAGTTTTTCCACTAGAATATTCCTTGGAGCTGTCAGTTTCCTCAGAGAGACATTCTGGTGAGTGTCTCTTGACTCCATGTTGGGCCTTCCTTGAGGTTATCCTCCTAGGGTGGCCACTTTTTGGACCATGATTTTGTATCTCAGGTGGACTTGGATTTTTATTAGTATGGTTCATGTCCACATGAATGGCAATTGGACCATTTTGTAGTTGCCTTTGTATATCTGATAGAATTGTAGCAGGATTGCATTAATTTCAGTTTGTTTTTCCTGCTCCTTTATCATCCTTTCATTGTCATCCTTATAACTCTATAATTCTATCATGAAGCTTCTTATAGTTTCAGCCAAATCTGGAGGGGTTTCCACCACCCTACTTTCATCAGATTCTTCCTCTCTATTATGGGAGATCTCCCTCTACTCATGGTGTATCACCATTCCTTACGATGTAGTTTTCTCATTGTTCACTAACTTCTTGAGTGTTGAAAAAACGTTTTATGTTATTTACTAATCTACCAATTCATGAACAATACATATCATTGAAAAATGAAGTCAATTTCTTTATTTGGAAACATTAGCAACATACAGTGCAGACTTCCAAAACATCTATCCATAGTAGAATGTTTCATTCCTCTCTTCAGTAGAGGTTCAGACAGGTTTCTTATAGAAGAGGGTTAAGGTAGGGTGTTACCCCGTAAATTTATCTAATAATATTTGTATGCAACTCGTACATGAGCCCAAGCAAAACAAGTGTTGTTTCCATGCTCTGATACCAATTTGTAACACACCCAACCCATAAATACCTTTTCTAGGGATGGGGCATCAAATTTTTTATTTTCCTAACTATCTCAAATCCTAATTATGGACTCTCCATTGTCTATTGTTGGCCACAATATTTCTAATGGTATCCACCACACTAAAATCTAAGTTATGGTATGATAGTTATTTCCTGCCCAAGTTACCTGGGTGTTATTAGTTGGGGTGTTCGACATTCGGCACTGAACACCCTTTTTTCTTACTCCTCAAAGTCCTGAAATATCGCCATGTGGCCTTTTCCATTCAACAATTGGTGTTCATCATTTTGCGTTGAATGTCCCTTTTTCTTCGTTCGGCGATCAACATCTGACGTCCTACATGTTCATCATTTCCAAAATCAGTAATCATCGTTGAACGCTTGGAATTCAGAAATTGACATCTGACGTCCTACATTTTTGGTGTTTCGACAATCATCGATCTTTGTTGAACGTTCGACGTTTGATGATTGACGTCAAAAATCCCTTTATGATACTATGCCCAAATATTTTGAACTCCTGAATTTATCCAGACTCACGTAGTCTCGAGCTTGACACCAACCATGTTGACAAGGTGGGCACGAACCAGAAGATGAAATGTAGCAAGGGCTAGGGATGACATGTGTCCTCATAAAGGGGTGATAGTGTCATGCTCTAACAAGCATAAGGGGTCCATGAATTATCCATTTCTGGGTCACATGTGGCACATGTAATGTGGGTCAACATCACCTCGAATGACATCAAGATGCCACGTCATCTTGGAGTAATAGCTTCCCATCCCTTCAATCTCACAGTCTGTAAGATTCCACGTAGTCCTCGAATCCATGACCTCCATTACTTCAAGGTTTCAGACTTCGAAACTCCTCACATCGAAAATCCCTTGAAGAACCAAGTCTTCGGACACTAGGATCTAGTGCCACATGTCCTTTACCTATCAACGGTCTAGATTACTTTGTCGTTCACAAATTCGAGAGTTTTCACACCTAGAAAACTCTTAGCCAAGTTCCTTCGAAGTACTAAGTCTTTGGAATATAGGATCACTTGCCACGTCCCCTCTCACCTAATGACTCTAGTTTGAAAGATGACATTTGACAGGGGACAAGTAGGGGCCATGTGTCACTCCATGACGTGTTCCTGATAGGTTGAGCAGTCGAGGGTGGGTTACTTAGATAGACGACTGAGAGGGATCCTGAATAATCCAAGGATCGATGGTCCAAGTCAATTCGAAAGTTAGACATTTGGGAGTTTGACATGTATCTTCTAGATTCCTCTCCAAACCATGCCTGATCTATTGCCACATGTACCTAACATTCATGGCTAGGATTTACTATGGCTTCCAGAGATCTGGGGAAAATCGTGCATCCCTATACCATTGAATACCCAGACTTCTGGATAGACATTGATCTGTCTACATGCATCCCTCTATTATCAACGGTCCAGATTAAATTTGTGACTCTGACATTCAAGAGTTTCGGATCTGGACCACTCCTATTCTATCGAAGTGAAATATTCGTCGAAGAGTTTAACATTACCCTTCTTAAATACGATATAACAACTGAGAGAGATCTCTACTGAATTCCCATATCTATGGCTCTCATCAATTTGCGACTCCAGCCTTCGACTGTTTTTGAGGATTGTGGAATCGTAAGTTCCAAAGTCCCGAAGCCAAAAGGGCTAGCTCCTTTCAGACTAGTGTAGGGTTCCCAGACCCTCGTTATATGGGTCCTTTGGAAATTCTTATGGATAAGCGCTAATCCTTTTATCATTAGGTGGGTTAAGGACATGGGTATGAGCTCTCGGTCAAATGGGTGGATACTATGAAGGAAAACCCTTTTTACCACAGAATTGAAATTAACATTCCCTGTAAGGAAAACTCAAACATTGGAAGGACTTAGAGATTTTCGTTAATCCTACCCTGACTCTCCTGCAGATTCACATTCCATAACTCTCTAGCACCCAAACTGAGATAAATCGAAGACCAAGTAAATAAAACAGTTTACAGAATAAAATGAGGATTTCTAATAATTGAACAAACATTGCAAGACTTAACCATAAACACATAAATTCAATCATCACTTCCAATGTATTACACAGAGAATGAAAATACTTATCAAAACTGGAAAATGTGAAGCGGTTGCTGAAAGGGGTTCATGTTTCCTCCCAACCATATGCACAACCACTCTTGACGGATTTACCGTTGGCCACCCCAGAGATATACCATGATGCTCTAAGAGAGATTTTTTCTCCATGCTCCACAACATTTAGGGATGAAGGTTACTCTCCTCCTCCCAAAGGAAATTTGCAATCGGTTTTCTCTACTCCAAGAAAGGAGGTCTACACGAGTAATTCCTCAGTAACTCATCAGCCTCGTTTATCAAGTTGTAGAGAAACCCTGTCCATTGGTTCTTACATCCAAAATGAGCGTTCTTCTCATATTTTCTCTCAACTCTAGATTCGAAAACATGTTTCTTGTCTCTTCTCAAGATTGTTCTCTCTACTTCCTTGTAGATTTGTCTCTGTCCCTTGAATTAACTCCTTTATTTCCTTCCTCAGCAAGGTTGTGTGGGTCTGAATCCCCAATTTGTGGTCAGGAATGGAATCCTTACAGATGGGTACCCTGCCCCATCTCCTTATTAACTCTTGAGGATGGCCTTCCCACTACCAACATGATTGGTAATTCATTTCTGGGTCAGAAGATTGTTGAGTAATTACACCCAGTAGGTACTAGTTTGGTGAGGGTGATCTCAACCATTCTTGGTTTCCCTCACCATCTCTCTCATAGCATACATGGTCTATCTTGGAAAACTCCCCCCTTTCAGCGATTGTGCAACACATGTCCAATTTCTATTAATAACATAAAATTCATGCATTGACCCTTTTATAAAAAGGTTCATCAAATCAAACATTCACACATATTTAGTTCTCCATAGTCTCTTGTCCAGTTATAGTTATATTTACAAA
>JASDQU010207532.1:26553-51864 GCA_032191745.1 Picea mariana
AAAGATAACACAATTCTTCACAAGTTTTGTTTTTACTGTAAAGTGAAATTCTAAATAAAAAAAATACTTTTATATGTCGGAAGTTGAATAACTTGTAAACATACAGTTTTTTTTGTCATAAAACAAGCAAAAGTGTAACCCACCTTCATGATTTCACCCGTGTATGATTTATGAGTGACTTCTTGCTTTGGAGGTACGTCACTTTTCAATTTACATTCATTTATATTATTTATTTCAATTTTAATTATTCTTACCAATGTAGATAGACTCATTACAGTTTATTTTTATGTTTATAGATGGAAATTCAAGAAGAAAAAAACAATCAAGACAATCAACCAAACATTCAGCAAAATAACCCAAGGCATGGAAGTAGCTCGAGCACTAACAATAGTTCCAGTGAAGAATGATGACCAATATATTTGGATATCAATGCAAGATGCAATTGTATTTTTTTGAAATAATTGTCTGTAAAAATCAGATATTTTTGTTTAATGTAATCGACATAGTGTCCCAATTGAAAGAAAAGGGATTACCAATAAGTGTCCCATTTTGTATGACACACACCCTCATTCATATAATAATATATTTTTTAATTTATTCTATTATGTTGTTCAATGTCGATGTGAAATGTTACATCGTTGATTAAATATATGGATGACTAAATATTATAATGAAGAGATCCAAAATCTGATGATATAACAAATTAATCCAAACATCATATCCAAATTCACTAATCAAAATATAAGATATATGTAAAAAAATTTATAAATAATGGAATTAAAAAATAAAAATAATTTCACTATCACATGTCGATGTTTCTCAGTGTATTTTAATTATTAATCTCATCAGCGTGTTTAATATTAAAAATCACTGGTCTGTTTCATATGAAATTTGAACCAGTGTTTTTATGTAATCAATTAGCACTAGTTTCAATATTAATTTAATACCACAAAATTGTATTAAAAATTTGGTCATTGGTGCATTAATATTATACTAAGAACCGATGCGTATATGTTATTGATACGCACTAGTGCTATTGTGTTATTAATAAGAACTAGAGATTTTTTGTTATGTAAATGCATCGATGCTTTCGATTTGTAATGTATCGGGGCATTTTTCCCTGTAATGCATCGATGCATATTATTTTATACAACATTAGTTCTTTCTTATTAATAATGCATCGGTGTGTTCTATGAAGAAATCCCTGGTGCTTAATTATTTTTAACTCTCCTCATGTGTTTTGTTGTTATAGCCCCGATGCTTATAAGACAAACACCCCGGTGCTTAAATATTTTATTGCCCCACTGCTTTCATATTTTACTGTCCCAATGCTTGACGTTAAGTGAACCGCACTGGTGTTGTAGGTGTATGTACACACCGATGCTTGTGCCTTATACAAACACTCTGATTTGTAAACATATTCTAACACCTCTGTCCACCGTTTTTTTTTTAGTTATAATAAAATTTCGTTATAGTATCTGAAAAAACATCATCTATCGATAACAAATGTTGTAGCGGAGGTATTTTTACCAATTGTTTCCAATTTTGTAAAACTAGAAACCTCCCCGATAACCTTCGCTAAATGGTCATTTCCTTGTAGTTCTCCATCCATTCAATTCTAGATCCTACTGTGAATAGGAATGGAAATCCCCTCACTCGTGAGAGCCTAGATATCAAACAAGCAAAGGATTGTAGTAGTAATGACATTGGAGGGATGGTTGATAGCATCCCCGATGGGCTTATTGAGACACTCAACTCCACTTCCCCATCGATTAGTAACTTGCTATCTTCCCCTATACTCGACTCTATTGGAAACTTCATTTTTCCCCCTTAGAATCTTGCGAACAAGGATTTCCCTCAGTCAAAGCCCCTCTTCAAAGGGCCAAACTATGGTAATGAGTGCGGCCTAGTGTGTAAGAGGGAAAAAAAATAAGTGTATATGTGAGAAGAGGGTATATGTACAAATGGTTGTCGGAAAGGATATATCAGTGGTAGAGGTTTCTAATGTTGTGGATAAAACCTTGGTGGGTCGGTTTGTAGGAAAAGTGTCACGAGATGAGGAACTTAATAGATGGGTCGATATACACTTGAAACCTATCCTTGAATATGACTCAATAACTCACTCATTTTATAGGGTATGGATAAGTGTCTCGCTCAATTCTGTGGAGGAATGTAAAGTGTTGTTAAGTATGGATTATACCTAGGGCCCCTCGGGCTTGAATCTCAAGCCCTGGACAGTGGATTTTGACCCAACAAAAGAAACTGTGGAAGTTATTCATGTTTAGGTAATCCTTCCCAATCTTTCGTTTAGTTTATGTTCTAGAGAAGCTTTGGAAGAAATTGGAAACAAAATTGGTACTTTTGTAGGCCTCAAACAAAATTGGGCGTCTAAGAAGGACCCTCACTAGGCATGAGTGCAGGTAGAGGTAAATGTAAGAGAAGGCTTGGTGGGATCTATGGATATAGTTTACGGTGACAAAACATAGCATCAGAAAGTGGATTATTGGAATATACCCTTCAATTGTTATGGGTGTCAATAGATTGGCCATATCCGAGCTTAGTGTGTTTGAGCAGCTCCTTTGCTTCAAAACTCAACAAAGGTATGGAAGACCAAATCAACTATCAGATGCTCTAATCTACTGGAGGTGGGTTCAATGGAGGGTTGAAGGATAGTGTTGGTGTTCAATGGTGGATTTTACTCAATATTGGAGTAGGCCCTTGCGAATACGACTCAACCTCTCGAGCCCCCGAGTAATTCTTCTTCGTCTCCTACTCGAAATTATTATTTTTTCATTTCTTCTAGTTCTGAATTTGAATCTCCCCCCTCAAACTCTATAAATACCTCTTGTTTTTTTCCATTGGTTCCCCATCAAATATCCTTGTGTACTCACCCACTGAGACCCCTTTCCCCCCCTTAAAGGAGCCCACTCCTAATTTTGTTTCCCCCTNCCTAGTCTCCCCCTTATTTCCCTCTATTGAGGTTCACTACTTCTATTGTGTCCCTGATCTCCTGAATGGATTGATTCCTTCTCCTTCCTTGTACCCTATCTCCCCCCTTCCTCAAGTCCCTGAATCCCCAATGGAGGTTCATCTCGTTTCCCCTCCCCTGATAGCATCGTCATTGGACCCTCCTAAGCCTAGGGACATAAAACCCTCCTCTCCTCCCTCTCCCCCCCCTTAGGCCTCAAGTATGATATTCACTCTAAAGGACAAAAGTTTAAGGAATGTATTCCCTCCAAAGGAGGGTTGGCTCTCAATACCCCTCAGTCAAACCCAATGAGGAGAAAATATCACCTTCTCAAGGCCCAACAAAAGTCCATTTTTGAAATCAAGAAAGGAAGACAGGCATCAATCATTAGGGCCCTTAGAGCAAGGAGCACCTTGAAACCCCCATCCAAATGATTGTGCTCCTTTTTAATGAAAGAGGGATTGGGGGCCCTCAGAAAACAATATCCCTCAAGAGGATTCTTTAGAACCTCAATCCAGAGGTAATTCTTATCTAGAGGACAATGTACCTAGGAGAGAACGCATCAAAGATCTTCTCTACCTGGCTAAAAAAATGGTCATTTTTTTCGATTGACACTAACGAGATGTCGAGAGGTTTATTGATCGGTTGGAGTTCAAAGCTTCGTCCTCATCATTTTTTCAATTATCCATATGTGTAAATTTAAGATTTAGAGGGATTATTTTGTTTCATTAGTCAACATCTATGGTCCCTATGCTAATAGAGTCCCTTATTAACAAGACCTCAAATTTGCAGGAGCCTTCAATAATCCTTTTTTAGTGGTGGGAGATGATTTGAACTTCTCCCTTTTACTAAGGGAGATGTGGGGAGAAAATCCTAAGGAGGATCATTTGAGGGGTTTCTTCCTTTAATTCATTGAGCATATTCACCTAGTGGACATGGAGCCAGTAAAGCTTTCCCCTACTTGTCTAAACTTCAGAACTAGGAAAGAGGCAATAGCTAAAATACTAGATAGGTTTTTGGTCTCGGAGGTATTGTTGGCAACTGGAATAAAAATAAAATCTCCAGTTGCATAAGGGGGGATCTCTAAACATCACTCTATTATACTACATTTGAGTTATAGATGGGAAGATCCTTCTCCTTCATTGAATATAAACCAAGTATGGCTCGAGGAAGAGGAATTTTCAAATATATTAAAAGTGAATTGGAGGAAACTAAGTCTTCGGGACTTTGATCCTCTAATGGTCCAATTCGCTACTAACCTATCAAGAGTGAAGAATTCCATCAAACAATGGGTGTTGACCTAGAAGGAGAGAAGTCTTAGAAAAATCAAAGACACAGAAGATAAGCTAACAAGCATGTTCAATAAGATTAGCAGTGGTCCTTTAAGTCCTCTAGAATTGAAGGAACTCAAGGAATTGGAAGTTGTTAGAAATGATTGGTTGGTAAAATAATAACAAATGTGGCATCTCAAGAGTAGGGAATTATGGCTAAAAGAAGGGGATAATAATACTAAATATTTCAACCATTTTTCCAACTATTAAAGGATCTTAAACACAATTTGGGAAATAAAAAAAGCATAAGGAAATGTGGTGCGATCCTTCCAAGAAAAATCCAAAGAGGGGGCCACTTACCTTGAAAAAATATTCAATTCCCCTAATAGATGTCCTATTCAGGATATTTTTAATGTCATGTAAAAATTCCCTCTAGCCTTCTTCGAGGAAATGAACTAGACATGGGAAGCGGAAGTTTCTGAATCATAGGTCTAGTCTTCCCTCTTCTCAATGCAGAACAGGAAAATTTGGAGGCCCGATGGCTTTACTGTGGATTTCATTAAGGATTTTTATGAAGTAATCAAGGATGATATTCTACTAATAATTAGATAATCTCAAAGAACATGAAAGGTTCTTGGATCCCGTAACTCCATGTTCCTCTGCTTCATCACCAAATATCAAGACGGTGCTTCCTTTTAGGAGTTCAGGCCCATTTCATGTGGTATTGTTACTTACAAAATAATATCGAAGGTCATAGGAAGGTGATTAAAACCCTTTCTATGTGAGATAATTAGGCAAGAACAATTTGGTTTTCTATGAAATAGGAATATCCATGATGATTTGGCGATTTCCCAAGAGGTTCTTCACTCGGTAAATTCCAAGAATAAAAAAGAGGCTATCCTTAAACTAGATCTATCTAAAGTGTACGGTCATGTAAACTGGAATTTTCTTCAGTAGGTGCTCTTGGACATGGGAATGAATCTGCAAACATAAAATTGGATCATGGTATTCCTACATAGTTATTCCTTTGTATTTTTGAGTAATAGATCTACTTCTCTCTTTTTCAAAGCATCAATAGGGATCCTCCAAGGATGTCCACTCTTCCCAGTCCTTTTTTTGATCATCACAGATGTTCTTAGCATATTTTTTATGAATTTCATATGTAATGGAATATTGAGAGGGGTACAAGTTTTAGATAGTGAGACTATCTCACATTTATTGTTTGTTGATGATATCTTATGCAATGCCCAAAGTACGCATATAGATATATCTGTGCTTTAAAATATCTTGGACTTGTATTGTTAGGAAACACCAATAAATATAAATGTGGAAAATTCCAGCTCTGTGTTTAAAAATTGTAATGAAGAAGAAGTTGCATCTTTTTCTAGTATTATTCCCTCCCTCCCCAATAAAACCCTTTGATGTGGGCTTCAAATACCTCAGATTCTATCTAAATCCAGGGTGCTACACAAAAAAGGATTGGGGTTGTCTCATTAGGAAAATTGTATCTAGGATCTCAGTATGGGTAAATAGGATTCTTTCCAGGGGTGGTAGACTGGTGCTCCTTAAGGCAGTTCTAGAAATCATACATGTTTATTGGAATTCTACAGTAGCAATCCCCAAAGGACTTCTCACTAAAATTCACAAGCTCGATTCCCAATATCTGTGGGAAGGTCAAAAGGAAAAGCAGGGTATTCACTTAGAAAAATGGATGTCGATAGTACTACCTAAAGAGTTAGGTGGATAGGGCCTAAAATACGTTGTTCCTTTTTCCAAGGCTCTGGCTGGTTACAACCTTTGGAGTCTCACCCAAGGAAATTCACTATGGGTCAGGGTTATGAACTCAAAATATTTTACAAACATGTCAATTTCTAGTGGTTCAGAACCCCATCCAAGTCCTCCAAAGGGTCCATTGTGTGGAAGGTGTTGATCGAAGCATTCACCTTGGTGGGAGGATGGACGGTGTGGAAGGTTGGAAATGGAAGAAGTATTCGTCTTAGAGAGGACCTGTGGCCTGGCTCTAGATAGAATTATAAAATTCATGTCCTTTTGATTCAAAGACTCAGGGATCAAAACATTTTTAGCGTTAAGGAAACTAGTTTGGTGTGACGAACCCTTTGTTACGACATCAAACAAGTAAGGTAAACATTTGAAAACTAAGGTAGCTCAAAATATAATATTTTTTGAGATTGAATGTAAAATTGTATTCTAAATCATTCAAAAGAAATCATTATCTTCAAGACCACAAGAATATTCCGAATTTTTTTGAAATAATATCTCAAGAGTAGTTATAATTATTATATGCATTTATTAGTAACCTCATTATAACATAATTCCTAGAGAAGCCTTTTTTATAAACAAGTGGAAGCATTTGAAACACTTTGAAATTTCATCTATATCAGTTTACTACAAAATTTAATATACAAGGAACGTATCCTTGTCCTTAGCCATTTTGTTTTCCACTCAATTAAAATATATTTTGTAACTTAAAATATATAAGAAGAGAACAAACATTTACTAAATATCGAAACTATTCAATAACTTCTCTTGATTAAGTTCAAGGAATTAAAGTCAAGACTCTCTTTTACTACAAGTAATATTTGAAGGGTATTAATTATATGCTAAGAACACTCTCTCATCTAATATTTTGATGACTGAATGTGTATTCTACTCAACGAAATCATAAGTTAAGGTGAGAGAAGTTCAGGAATAATCAAAGTTGACATAGCCATAGTTAAATGAACAATCCATTCTACGCATAAAATTCAAAATAGGGTCTCAACACTTATCCCCAAAGTCACTATCTTTTGCCTGTCACTAGACTGAAAGTTTATAAATACATACTCCAATCAAAAGGTTAATTTCCAAAGGTCAATTGAATTTAAAAGTCGAGGTTTAAATGGAAGATCAAGTTCCTCGCCCTCATTAAAACTGAGACAAGCACATCAAGGTGGCTAAAATCCCATGAACAACTACATCTCTTCAAATGATTGCGTCTCTAACGATGGTTCCAACGGAAGATGATATTATGGTGAAATTTATTACAGTCACGAAATAAGGTCTAACAACAATTATCTATGGATAACGTATTAACAGTAATTAACAAACTAAGTCATTATTTAACTTTAATAATTCTCCTCTGTAATTATTTGAATGACTCAAAAGCGTTTTAGAAAAATCCCAATCATTACAAAATGTTGAATAAGGAACATTGTTAACCCACTTACGCTCACATGTGTCATGTTTTCATACTACTGCTTAACTCAGTTAAACTACGAGTTACTCTACTGACTTATGTTAGTGAGGAAAGGTTTCACACACTGTAGAAAAGGATGACGACGTGCATGCCAAAGAATGGTGATCACCTAAAGTTATGGCGTTAATTATCATAGATCAAAACTAAGAATGAATATACAATCTGGAAGAAAATACTCAATAGTTAGGAATGATTCTTCCTCTCATTAACTTCACATTGCAGTGGAATCTATAACATTTATTCTACCGGTTATCACTGTAGCAATTAAAAATTGACAGTGTGGAAACAGAGTACGCCACGTGATGGATTAAAATTTATTTTTCATACGCCACTTGTCAGGGAAAATATAAAGTCCAAGAATTTTGAACCTTAGAATTAAATAAAAATTCAATCCCCAACCCAATCTTAGCACATCTTACCTGGAGAGTAAGCAGAAGGTGATTGCGCCTTCTAGTGAGAGGTATTTAGTCTACAGGTCAAGTGTCAACCCGAGATATCCAACTACAATAGGGAGAAAAATTTTCTTCGGTAGTAAGTTTACCTTCCAGTCGACTCATACATTACCTTAAGAAATGGCCTGTGTCCAAATCTATGGATTAGATGTCCAACTTACTCCTTAGACTCGTTCCAAATACATGGTTGACCCGCTGTCGTTGGCGATACGTTCATCCAATCTGGTCTTATAACTGATGACGAAAAGGTACTGGTTGAGAAGAACAACTAATCGTGCTAAAGGCCCCATATGTAACGGTAGCATGAGGGTGTTACCACTTATAACAGGCCTTTTAACGCATCAATGCTACTCGTTCAAGCTAATAACCAGAGGTCTCTTGCACTTAGGTAATTATATAAACGCTTACACGATTATATAAGCTTGGTATCCCAACTCTCACAAGTTAAACACAGTCAAAACCATTTTGGCAGCATAACTTTACCAAGAATGATTGATCTCTCTTTTCCTTGCACCATTTGTTTTATAGAAATATCCTAAATGACACATGTCCTCATGCACAATTAATTATCTTTTTAATTAATTTAATTAGTAATATTCGCCCACACACTTGTCACACTCTCCCCAAGTTGCACAACTAATTACCATTTTTAATTTAATTAAAAACCCATTTTCCCTCACATTCTCCAATGTGTTCCTATATTCACTCTTAGTTGTCCCTTTGTTTCCCAAATTCTCATTTAATGAGTGTCTCCTAACTAGATCTTAGTTAGATTTGACTTAGGAGTCTTCTTCTAGTTAGAATAGTGGTAGCTTGACTCTAGATACCATTCGATGTGTACACATATTCTCTCATATTTTATTTCTTTCTATTTTAGAAAAAAAAAATTTATTATTTTTATGCACACATGTGCATTCTATCCAATCTATAGATTTTTCTCACTTTTTTCTTAATTTAATTTATCTCTATTCTTTTAATTTATTTAATATTTTAATTTAGTATCTTAACTAAACTTAGACTTAGACTTAGACTTAGAATTAGACTTAGCTTTTTATTGGGATTTATAATTAATAAATTCATTGTTTAATAAATTATTTTAAATCCAACAAGGTCTAATCATTTAAATGTTTTCTAGGCCACCTAAATTTATTGACTCAAGTTTTTAATTACTCGACGTGCCCTTCAAGACGCACCTCTGTGCTCCAAGGGTGCCACTCACCTTTGACTACTTTTGGAAGTGTGTCGAACCCTTGAAGTCAACACTCCACTCGGTTGACCTTGTGAGAGACTAAGGGATTATAAGTAATAAGGACTCCACCTTATTGTGTGCTTCTTAGAAATATTCATGAGAGACTGTCTCATTTTTCCCTCACGACATCATGGACCTATCGAACTAGGTAATCGTTAACCTACCATTTGAGCCACGGAGGGAGTGCTAGTAGGTTGTGACAATGACACTACCACACCTCTCCCTTAATGTCTAGTTTCAGTGCATGGCCCCTCTACTCCTTATGTGAGTCAGAATAGAAAGCATCGTCAAGCCTGCATCCACTGATAAAACCCATGTCAATAATTCATATACATAAATCATACTATATTCAATCATATTTCACAAGTGCATAAAATGAAATACTCAATCAAAATACAATTCACTCCCAGACTCAATCTGGAGCCCAAGGAAGTATATTGATGTCATCAACATCCATAACATGTCATGTATCCTGCACACTCAGGAAAACTCGTCAATAACATCTGCCAATAAATATACATCAAATAAAAATAAGTCGCAACACATCATCATCATCATCATGTATAATACATAATCGAAACAAAATCACAATGTACCATAACCGGATCACTTGCACGCAAGTGTCCTCAAGGAATAAGCTAGTAAAAGTGTGCTCGGTAGAGCGAGATGTTACATACACCCCCTCTTGTTTTAAACTTCATCCGAATTTTGTACAGTATATAAATGTGAGTAAATAAATGTATTTTACATAGATCTATATGTTTAATCTATCAAACAAGTAAGGACACTATTGAGGCATCTCATATGCATCCTCCTAGGCAGCCGAGTGTGGACTATAGTTTTCCCATTGGACCTTGACCTGATCAACTATTCGATGTCGTAGCTGTTGAATGAGATGGTACATAATTCGTATTGGCTCCACCATGAGAGAACTCTCATTCGACACCTACAAACAAATCATGTCAATAACATGTGAAGGCTCACTAATATAATGTCTCAAAACAAATACATGAAATACATTATGCATATTCCTCAAAGAATCAGACAAGGCTAGTCGATAAGTCACGGGTCCTTTCTTTTCCACAACTTCGAAAGGTCCCACAAACCTAGGAGAGATTTTAGCACCCTTTTCAAACTTGATTGAACTCTTGTGTTGTTTTACTCGTAAGAAAATTATATCACCAAATTCATAACTACGGTCAACGCGCTACACATCAGTATAATTTTTCTGTCGATCTTACATTTCTTTAATCCTCTTTTTTATCGATTGCATTTGTTCTTCCATTTATTGAATCACTTCTGGTACTACCAGGACCCTATCCTCAAGTCAATTCCAAATCAATGATGTCTGACACAATCATCCATAAAGAAACTCAAACGAGGCCATCTTAATCATACTCTGATAGTTTTTGTTGTATGCAAACTCTACTAGTGGCAAGAATTATTCCCAGCGTTTTTATTAATCCATTATGTACATACGCAACATATCGTCCAAAATTTGGTTCGTTCTTTCGGTTTTCTTATCTATTTCTGGGTGATATGTTGTACTAAACTTCACCTGCATTCCTAAAGCCTCTTGGAAACTAGTCCAAAAACATCCTGTAAACACTGATCCTAAATCGGATATGATCCTTCTTGGTACACCATGTAATCTCACAATATCACTGAAAAATACTCTATCTATGTCTGGCTCCTGATACATCATACATATTGGAATAAAGTTTGCACTCTTCTTCAGAGTGTCAACTACCAAAAAAATTGAATTATGTCTCCTTGCCGTCAGTGGAAATCCAATGATAAATTACATTGAAATGACCTCCCATTTCGATTCTGGAATAACGTGTCGCTGTAACAATCATGTTGGATGTCTATGTTCAACCTTCACTTGCTAACATTCTAGACATATCACCATGTAACTAACTATGTATCTTTCATTCCCTTCAAAAAGAATAAAGGCTTAAGGTCTGCCTTCATTTTTGTGACTTCCAGATGATCCATGTATACTACTCGATGCGCTTCACTCAAGATCAAACTTCTTAATTCGTCGTTAGGTGGTATGTAAATTATTCTGTTAAATCTCAACAATTCATCACTGTTTAAGGAGTAACCTTCAAACTTCGGTACCATCATGGTATTTTGTCCAATATCATCCTTAACTTCTTTATACCAATCATTGTCAATCTGTAAGGTTATAATCTTTTCTCGAATATTCATATTAAGAGGTATTACCAAGAATATGTGTGGTCTCCGACTCTACGCATCTTCCACTTTGTTCATCATTCCTTTAATCTAAGTAATCTTAAATCTATATTCGCTAAGTAATTTTGACCAATGCCTTTGTCGTGCATTCAAGTCACTCTATGTAAATATATGTTGCAATCCACAGTGATCTATATTTAATTTGAATTTTATTCCCATTTGATAATGTCTCCAAACTCTCAAGGAATATACAATTGCTAATAATTCCAAGTCATGTGTTGTGTATTTCGCTTTGTTCATTCTCAATTTTCTTAAAATGTAAGCGATCACTCGACCGTCTTGCATCAAAACTCTACTTAAACCTTCCTTGGATGTATCTATGCATACCGATAATTATTTTTCCATCTCGGGGACTTTCATTATTGATGTTGTCGTTAAACATTCTTTAAGATTTTGAAATTCTTTCGCGCATTTCTCTGTCCAAAAGAACTTCTTGTTTTTTTTTTGCAATTCTGTGATCAAATTTTCTATGTTTGAAAAACCTTCAATGAATATTCAGTAATATCCTTCTAAACCCATAAATTTGCATACTTCTAGTACGTTTTTCGATGTTGGCCATTCCATAATAGCCTCTACCTTCCCTAGATCCACAGCAATACCTTCACCATATATAATATGTCCCAAGTAATGAATCTTTGATTGGTAAAAAGAACATTTTAAAAGTTTCCCATACAATTTGTTTTCGCGTAGACATTGTAGGACCAATCTTAAATGTTCATCATGTTCTTCTTTCGTCCGCGAATAAATCAGTATGTCATCAATAAATGCTTAAAAAATATTGTCCAAGTATTCTTGGAACACCCCATTCATCAAACTCATGAATACCCTCAGGGTGTTCATCAATCTGAAAAGTAAAATTGTAAACTCATAGTGTCTGAATCGCGTCTTAAATGTGATCTTAGGGTTATCCTCCTCTTTAATTTGTAATTGGTGATATCTTTATCTCAAGTCAATCATCAAAAACATCATCGTTCCTTTCATCTGATCAAACAAATCATCTATTATTGGCAACTGATATCGGTTTTTGATCGTTTCTTTGTTCAATTGATGATAGACCATACAAAGTCTCTACAATCCATCATTATTTCTCATGAAAATAACTAGCACACCGCAAGGCAACACACTTGAATGTATAAGTCCCAAGTCCAACAATTTCTTCAATTGCATTTTCAACCCTTGCAATTCAAGCATTGACATCCAATATGGCATTCTCAAGATCAGTTCAGTTCCAGGTTTCAAGTCTATTGTAAACTCCAACTCTCTTTCAGGCGGTAAACATGGAAACTCTTTGGGAAACACGTCTGCAAACTCTTGCACTAAAGGAAGGTTTTCTAATCCTTCCACCTCTCTCTTTTCATTTAGTGCTAAGATTGCATAAATATTTCATCCCTTGTGCATACTCTTCTGTAGATGTAGGGAAGAAATAAATCTCAAGGACACCCCTTGGTTAATCCTTCCTACAATCACTCTACTATGTCCTAAATCATCTGTCAAACTTAATCGTTTCATCTTACAGTTAAGTATTGCATCGTGCAACTCCAACCAATCCATACCAATCACTATTTCATAATATCCTAAGTTCGTGACATATAGGTTGGCCTCCATTACAAAATATCTCAATTTAATGCTAGAGTCTATAACCCTTCCTCCAACCTTATGTTTGGCACTCGATTTCATTTCTATGTATATGAAATCATCCTTCTCGACTACCTTTACCTTAATTCTCTTTAGCGTTGTACTAGAGATAAATCTCTCTGTAGCACCAAGATCTATAAATATACTAAAAGTTTGTTCAATGATTGTACCTGACATCTCGAGCACAGTGAACTGGTGCTTGGCCTGGAGGTTGTTCATAGTTGCATGTATCTTTTGGGTCTTTCCAAAATATCCGACTGTAGTGTGTCCTAATGATCTAACCGCTCTGGCCTTATCAATCGGACAATGTCATTGGTAATGTGGTTCTCCACATGTCTAACATCCAATCTTTGGTCCAGTGCTCCTTGTTCCCGAAGTAGAAATTGTTGGCCTAATAGTCTGTGATCCTGGTTTGTTCTGTTGATCAGGCCTAAACTATTGTTGTTGTTTCGGACAATGTTATTGTTTCTATTGTTGTGGTCCTATGTAAGTATTCCTCTTTTGAGGAGTTTTTCACCGTGGTGTAGTGAACATAGGTATTTTGGGCATATCTCAATGTCTTGAATTCTGTATGGCTAGTGTCTGATGTTTTTGCGCTCCTAATGATGTCTGTCCAATTGATCTAGAAGATGTCCTTCCATGAACCGTGTTGTTCAACTCTTACTCAGCTATGAGGGCCTTCTAAAATTCATCGTGCAACATATGAGGAATTAGTATCCTCAACTTCGCATGAATGTTGAAGTTAAGTATGAACACAAACTTGTTGACCTTTAACTTCTCTGTGTTCAGATGTGGAGCATACATAAGTAGCTCCATAAATTTTTTCTCATACTCTGGCACAATATGACCACCCTTTCGTAAGGCATTGAACTCATTAAGTTGGAGCTCAATGAATTCCTCGGAAAAGTAGCTCTCATGTAACTGTTCCTAGAACATCTCCCATGACATGTCTTCAACAACCATGTTTAGTTAATATAGGAGCATATTCCACCATATAAGACCACTCGCCTTTAGTTGAAATACCTCCACATGGAATTTCATGTTGGAAGTGTAATCACGAAGTGAAAAGAACATCTCCATGTTCTCCAACCATGCCTTGGTGGCTGAGCCATCCGTGGAACCCATGAACTCATGAAACTTCACCTTCTCGAGTTCTCTATGTATACTAATACTATTATTTGGAGCACGTTGTGAACCTTGACTGGGTGCAGATTCTCTTCCCTCATCTCGATCTAGGAATTTAATCAATTCCTCTGACATCCTCTGGAAGGATATCATCATCCCTACCAAATCTCCCATAGCAACCTGCTCTTTCTCAGTAATATGCTCATCTCCCTGGGGCTTATACCCTTCTGGCGTGGATACTATCGGAGCTTTCAGAACTCTTCCTCTAGCACCACTCGTCTACTTTCCTGACATCCTCTAACCATGATTACCTACATGGAAAATTTTCAAAATTTAAATAGTAATACATTTTAATCATTTAGTTAACACAGTGGAAGCCGTAATGGTCCAATGTCACAAGGTTGAACCCACTCTAATAACAGTTGTAATGACCCCTCCATTATGACATGAAACAAGTAAGGTAAACATTTGAAAACCAAGGTATCTCAAATTATAATATTTTTTTTTTAGATTGAATGTAAAATCGTATTCTAAATCATTAAAAAGAAATCATTATCTTCAATACAAAAAGAATATTCCTAAACTTTTTGAAATAATATCTCAAGATTAGTTATAATTATTATATCCATTTATTAGTAATTATTGGCTCTTGACCAAGCTTTGAGGATCCTTGGTCATGTTAGACCTATTTTTGGGACTTTGACAGCCTGTCGAAGGCGGAGCACAAAACGAAGCAGAGATCGCGAGATCTCGACCCCCTTTTAGGTATTTTTGGGATTTGGGATTATGTACCGGGTATGGAGATGTAGGCCCAAAGGTTTACCCATGTATAGGCCAGATTTTGTAATGTATAAATAGATTCTAGGCGATGTAGTGAGCATGAATGGCTAAGTGTGAATGACAAGTCAGTTGTAAGTGGTGTTGAGTGCAAGTAACAGTTGTAAGTGCTTTGTGTATGTTTGCAAGGTTGAGTGCAAGTGACTGTAAGTACTATATGTAGACTTTGTGTTGTAACCTAGCTTGGGGAAGGAGGATCCAGTTGCGCAGATCTCATGTCCTCTGTGAAGTTGATATGAAGGGTATGTGCATGTAATAAGATTAAAGAAATCTAATAAAGAAGACGAAGAGTTGGTGGACATAGCCCTAGGGTGGGGGTGAACCATGTACATCATGTTTTGTGAATGCTTTGTGCGATGTATTGATGTATTTATGTATTTACTTTCTTAGTGCTTTGATATAAATGAATGATAGGTATATTTGTTGTTGCTTTGTGCTTAATAATGAGAGTAAATGTTGGATATGACCTGTGTGAATGTGCTTAGTTCTTGAATCTTCTAGATCCGATCTGTTTCATCATGCTAAGTGTTGCTAGATGCTAGATCTAGTTGAATACTACGATGCTCTGTAATTAGGGTTTTACCTGCGAAGTAGATACCAGTTAAACATTGATGAACTGTATTTCTAAGTTCTTTGTCAAGGTGCTACAATAATAGATATGTGTCTCAGCTAAGGTTGCAGACACTGGAGTCTTGCAACCACCCCTGACTCTACCTCGGGTGAGACTTCATCTGCTTCGCAGGTGTTGCTGAAAGGGCCGATAGTTAGGTTTTTTTTGGTGCACTTTGTAGCATTGAATCCTAGGTCTACCCCTGTGCCAAAAATTGATTCCCTTGTCGAGAAAAAGATCAAGAGAAAAGATTGAAAATTTACATAAGGGTCCCGAGGGAACTTCGCAAATGGAAAATTTGCAAAACAAGAACTTTGTCGGGATATCAGAACAACGTCACATGGCACTTTGCCATGGTGAAGCAATATAGTCGTTGGAAATGGTATAACCATTACACCAACACTAAGAATGGTTAGAATGGAATTTATGGCCAAGAAGCTCACCATCAGACCATTGGGACTCTTCCATAATGGGAAGAACTGAATTAATGAAGGCTTCTCACCCGTTGGAGAGATCTGTTACCTAGTTGTTTACTTATTCTGTCGACTATTGCATCGAGAGCACTTTTGTGAATTGTATCAGAGAGAACTTATTTCTACTGCATTGTGATTAGTAATATCGACACTAGTTCTATTGTTTTGTGCATTCATTCATCGATATGATCCAAGTGTGTACATCGGACAAGCTCAGCGCCACGGAGAAAATTGTCGAAGAATTTCTCATCAATCTCATGGACGAGAAAGTAATGTCTGCAAGTATTCAAGCTTCATCGGCGAGAGGAGTGCAAGCCTCTTCATCGAACTCTCATGGATCTGGGCCATCCCGAGTCATCACAGAAAAGAGAACCAACCACAGAGATAACCTAGAAAATGTGAAGCTGATCCTGACCATATTGCCCAACTACATCCCTCCTCTGGCCGGTGTGGTGAGTCGTGATAGTGTGCCAAGAGATTTTGAGTACACCATGGTTACTGTGTACCTCCCAAAAGGGATACGCGCAGTTCAAGCACAGCAGGACAATATCGTAATGTTGAAGTTCAGCGACTTCAACCTAGGAGACCGCAAGAACCATAGTATGCTTACCCTGTATAAATACTTGACCAGGATGAAGGGGAAGAACTCGAAAATAATCCCCCATCCATGGACGATGAACCTTGCGCAGTCCACCCTATTGAATGTAATGAAAATCCCACACTTTGGAAGGCACTAGGAAGTTGTGTCAAGCTCTTACTTTCATGTTACCATGGTGGTTACTTATGGCTAGACCATCGTATCATAATCGATCCGACGATGATCCATAGGATCACCAAATTGAGTATGCAAGGACCCGACCCACAGGACTTCTATCCAGGAAAAGCCACAGATCGCGTGTTAGCACCGAATATCAAGGATACCTACGATGATGTTGAGAAGGGGATGCGAGGCTACAAGGTAGCTTCCATCCAGAATGGCGTAGTGCACCTAGCATGCAAATTAATTGTAGGAAATCTCATAAGGAAGAAAATACCCACACAGGTCATAGGATTTTCCGTTGACCTCGCGGGGAAATGTGTAGAAGGCCTACAGATGAACTGGGTGAAGTACCTAGTTAATCAGTTGGAATTAGACTGTTGCGAAGCATAGGATCAGGGCTACGAGTTCCACTATAGATGGCTCCTGATCTTCGTCATGTTTATTTCTTGGGATATGATGGAAGGTGTGACCTTCCCAGACATTAATCCGTTTGAGTCACTCACTACGAAGTTCACCATGCTCTAGTACTCGAGCGACATGGGAAAATAGTGGCAGTCAAACATAGTTTTTCACACATATTATCTCCAGCTGAAGAGAGATATCGCAGTTGAACCTCGCATGACATTGAACACCCTACAGAGGTTCCAAACCCTCATGAAGTTTCGCATATATCAGCACTTCATGTATATTACTGCGTGAGTCGACGGACATAAGGAAGAGATTCAATCGTACTACAAGCTCATAGAAGAGGACCTTGAGGAGATCACCAAGGACTGGTCAAGAGACCTCCTTATCCCCGCTGACCCTGCAGAGATGTCTAACCCAAAAATTGATAGCTCGGAGGCCGCTCACAAGGAACATGACACACCCGAACCCAGCAGAAGGAAGAAAACCAAAGAATTCCAAGACTTAAGAAGCACATCAGAGAAGACTACTTCAATATCACCTAACCGAGGGGGTGATGATGAAGTAGAAGAAATAAATTGCAAAGAAGATGAGCAGAAGCAAGGCGAAGTAACACCACCTAGAGATGAGGTTGATCCAATAAAGAAGAGGAAGGTCTATCCCCTGAAACCCTCTTCCCGAAAGAAATCCAAAGCCACTTTGACCAAGATGTAAACTGTGCTCACTGTCGATGATTTTGACTTCATCATCGCAGTTGTGAACAACAAGTCTCGAAGGAAATATTGCAGAAACAAGAAGCCAAGCAAGAGGATATGTACGAAAGAATTAAGGTTGAATTTTGAGGGGTACAAGAGGCCCTTCAATCCAATCATGCAGTGTCCACTTCACCCCTGCCATTGGGAGAACTAGAGTTGGGACATGAGCTAGCCCAACTCCCACGACTAGCTAATGCGATTGAAGCTTGTCTTCGTCACACACAAGAAGAAACAAAAAAATCCACCCAGGCCTTGAAGAAAGTGCAAGAATTAATAGTAGAACAATGTTGAGTTGCATAGAAGGAGAAGGTTTCCCTCCAGACAAAGTTTGAAGAGGAGAAAGCACAGATTCAGTAGGAAAAAGAACAGTTTCTCGAAGAGAAACTCAAAGTGAAAGAAGCAGTCAACAAATCACTTCTCTCCATGGCAGGATCAGAGCCAAAGGCAAAATACTGAGTCATGCATCAAGTAGACCAACTCGCAGAAGTTGTCCAACAACTACAACAAATAATAAAAGACTTAGAGCTCCGCACAGTGCCCGACACTCTGGAGGATGTGAGGGATCAAAGAGATATAACTACTCGAGGAACAGTTGAAAGAATCAAGGGCCTCACATTGGAATGTAAACAATTGAGTGATAGCAGTGCCCAAATGTATGAGAGGCTCACTGAGAATCCAAAACTGAACACATTGGAGTCATAGGTCCAAGAGGTGAAGTATCAAGCATAAACAATACAGACGTAGTTGAAGCCCCTGTTAACTGTTGAAAGGATGACACGATCCCAAGAGCAGTTCCCTGCCCAACAGAAGGTCCACACCATTCAAAGAAAAGTCACGGAAGTGACTCAGAGGCTCCAACCTATACAAGATAAGGCTTTCCAACTGTTCGTAGAGATAAAAGGCCAAGGAGTTGAACTAGAACAAGTCATCACTGCAGCAAAAAAGTTCGTAGAGGGACCTGTCAATGAAGCTGTTATCCAAGAGTTCGTTGAACAGGAGGTCTTTGCACAACAACAAATTGAAGAAGCTCGAGCCAAGCTTGAGTCTTTTGAATCAAAATTACCTAGATCAGAGTGACTCAAGATGAGTCACAAGTGAGTGTTGGGGGCCTGTTGGCCCTTGAACAAGTTTTGAAGATCCTTCCTCATGTTAGACCTATTTTTGGGACTTCAACAGGCTGTCAAAGGAAAATCACAAAACGAAGCAGAGATCGCAGGATCTTGGCCCCCTTTTAGGGATTTTTGGGATTTGGGATTATGTAATGGGTATGGGGATTTTGGCTCATCGGTTTACCCATGTTTAGGCCCGATTTTGTAATGTATAAATAGATGCTAGGTGTTGTAGTGAGCATGAATGGCTAAGTACAAATGACAAGTCAATTTTAAGTGGTGTTGAGTGCAAGTAACCGTTGTAAGTGCTTTGTGTATGCTTGCAAGGATGAGTGAAAGTGACTATAAGGACTGTATGTAGGCTTTGTGTTGTAACCTAGCTTGGGGAATGAGGATCTAGCTACACAGATCTCATGTGCTCTGCGAAGTTGATCTGAAGGCTCTGTGCATGTAAGAAGATTGAAGAAAACTAATAAAGAAGATGAAGAGTTGGTGGATGTAGCCCCAGGGTGGGGGTGAACCACGTACATCCTCTGTTGTGAATTATTTGTGCGATGTATTGATGTATTTATGTATTTACTTGCTTAGTGCTTTGATATAAATGAATGATAGGTAGATATGTTGTTTCTTTGTGCTTAATAATGAGAGTAAATGTTGGATCTGACTTGTGTGAATTTGCTTAGTTCTTGAATCTTCTAGATATGATCTGTTTTGTCATGCTAAGTGTTGCTAGATGCTAGATCTAGTTGAATACTGCAATGATCTATAATTAGGGTTTTACCTACGAAGTAGATATCGGTTAAACATTGATGAACTATATTGCTAACTACTTTCTCAAGGCATTACAATCACAGACCTATGTCCCAGCTAAGGTTGCAGACACCAGAGTCCTGCAACCACTCCTATCTCTACCTCGGGTGAGACTTCATCTGCTTCGCAGGTGTTGCCGAAAGGACCGGTAGTTAGGGTTTTTTTGGTGCATTGTTGTATCATTGAACCCTGGATCTTCCCCTGTGCCAACAATAACCTCACTAAAACATAATTCCTAGGGAATCTTTTTTTATAAACAACTGGAATCATTTGAAACTCTACGAGACTTCATCTCATTTGAAACTCTACGAGACTTCATCTATATCAATTTACTACATAATTTAATATACAATGAATGTATCCTTGTCCTTATCCATTTCGTTTTTCACTTAATCAAAATATATTTTGTAACTTAAAATATACAAGAGAACGAACAGTTATTAAATATCAAAACTATTCGATAATGTTTCTTGATTAAGTTCAAGGAATTAAAGTCAAGCTTCTCTTTTACTACAAGTAATATTTTAAGGGTATTAATTATCTGTTAAGAACACCCTCTCATCTAAGAGTTTGATGACTAAACATGTATTCGACTCAATGAAATCGTAATTTAAAGTGAGAGAAGTTCTGGAATAAGCAAAGTTGACATAGCCATAGTTAAACGAACAATCCATTCTATGCCTAAAATTCAAAATAGGGTCTCGACACTTATCTCCAAAGTCACTATCTTTTGTCTATCGCTAGACTAAAAGTTTATAAATACATACTGCAATCAGAAGGTGCTTTCCAAAGGTCAACAAAATTTAAAAGTCGAGGTCTAAATGGAAGATCAAGTTCCTTGCCTTCATGAAAACTAAGATGATCACATCAAGGTGGCTAAAACCCCATGAACAACTAAATCTTTTCAAACGCTCATGTCTCTAACGATGGTTCCAACAGAAGATGATACTATGGTGAAATTTACAATCATGAAACAAGTTCTAACAACAATTATCTGTGGAGAAATTATTAATAGTAATTAACAAACTAAGTCATTATTTCACTTTAATAATTCACCTCTGTAATTATTTGAACGACTGGAAAGCGTTTTAGAAAAAACCAATCATTACAAAATGTTGAATAAGGAACGTTGTTAACCCACTTACGCTCATAGGTGTCATGTTTTCATACTACTACTTAACTAAACGGTTAAACTACGAGTTACTCTAATGACCTATTTTAGTGAAGAAAGGTTTTACACACACTTTAGAAAAGGATGACGACACGCATGCCAAAGAACGGTGATTGCCTAAAATTGTGGCATTAATTATCATAGACTGACACTAAGAATGAATATACAATCTGGAAGAAAATACTCAACGGTTAGGAAGGATTCTTCCTCTCCTTAACTTCACATTGAAGTGGAATCTATAACATTTATTCTACTGGTTATTACTATAGCAATTAAAAACTAACAGTGTGGAAATAGTGTACACCACTTGATGGATTAAAATGTATTGTTCATATGCCACTTGTCAGAGAGGATATAAAGTACAAGAATTTTGAACGTTAGAATTAAATCAAAATTCAATCCCCAACCCAATCTTATCACATCTTACCTAGAGAGTAAGTGGAAGGTGATTGCGCCTTTTGGCGAGAGGTATTTTGTTTACAGGTTAAGTGTTGACCCTAGAGATATCCAGCTACAATAGGGAGAAAACATTTTCTTTAGTTGTTAGTTGACTTTTCAATCGAATCATCTATTACCTTAAGCAATGGTGTGTGTCCAAATATATGGATTACATGTCCAACTTACTTCTTAGTCTCGTTCCAAATACATGGTTGATTCCCTGTCGTCTGACATCAAGTAAATACCCATCTAGAAAGGAAAATTCCTTAAAAACAAAGGTAACGTGTTAACAGATCAGAAGAGTGCCTACAATAATCGTTCACTCACTTAAGAAGGAATTTGAATTCCTACGCTTATCAGTTACGGTAAACTAATCATTGGTGATACGTTCATCCAATGTGGTCGTATAATAGATGAAGAAAAGGTATTGGTTGAGAAGAAAAAATAATGGTGCTAAATTGCCCATATGTAATGGTAGCATAAGGGTGTTACCACTTATAACAGACCTTTCAACGCATCAATTCTACCCCTTCAAGATAATAACCAGAAGTCTCTCTCACTCAGGTAATTATATAAAATCTTACACAGTTTAATCAGAAATCGCCACAGGATTGTCACCTATGAATATCATGTCCATGGGCTTAAGGTGATTATGATTATATAAATCTAAAAATAATTTCATACATTTTAGATTGACCACCAGAAAACCATCAATGTTTTGTCTCGACGATCGAGTAGAATTTCCATTCACGGTCCAAAATTGTTAAATATAATGTAACCTCAACAGGCTGACTGTACATTGCCAGCTGTCCTGGCCAGCTGTACTTTCTATTCTTGATTTGCTTGAGCCTATTTAGCTCAGCTATTTCCCTTTGCATAACACACTTCTTCAGACTTACTACTTCTGAACTTCTTCATGTACTCGTTTTGTACTATTCTTCTTATATTGTAATATATTGTTTTCCATTCTATTCTTTCTCTCTGCATCTCTTGCTTCACAATTTATCATGGTATCAGAGCTTCAGCAGTAAGCCTCTTCACACAGGCTGGAGAGCAACACGATCCTCAAACAACACAGAGCTTACACAGATCTTGAGAGCACACGACACAGACTTTTCATAAGGTTTGGAGAGTTATCTATAATACTCTCAAAAGATCAACGTAGGAAGCTTGCAGAGGAAGCAGAGCATACAACGCTCGAAAGATCGAGGAAGAAGAGAGTACAGAAGGAAGAAACAATAAATATTCTTGTAATTTTTTCAAGAATCGTCAAAGATTCATGAAGAAGAGCTGTAGGACGTAGGAACATTTAAAGTACTCGAAGAATTCGTTCAAATTCGTTAAAGATTCCTGCAGAAGGCAGAATCGTTTAAAGATTTTTGGAAATCGCTTCAAATCTGTCAAAGATTGTAGCAGAGGACAAATAACTTGTGAAATTCTTTCAAATATTTGAAAGATTCACAAATTTTTCTTCCGCAGAAGAAGATTCCTTCAAATGCAGCAAAGATCGCGTCTAACGCGCAAAGAACAACCGTCGCGGTCGTAAGATTCATCCTGCGAACGGATCCTAAGCGGGAAACCAGTTCAGAAGGGACGATGAGAGTGCGCAAAAGGCGAAATAATTTCTGCCGTTAGATCTTGTGCAGAGGATCGATGGTCGTTGGATCAGCGAGAAAGTGCACGAGGTTTAGTCCTCTGGAGTGCACAGAAGAAATTTCGACTTGTAAAGTCGCGAAATCCCGACATCATCTGGACCGTCCATCGAGAGACACATGGCGAGATCTCGGCATTTCGCTTCCTCGTAAGGTGTAAAGGTCAGAAGACTACCATGACAATTCGTGAATCACGAAATCATGAGTCATTCTGGACCGTTGGATCGTGAAAGATCGTGATTCGTCGATCTTATCCCATCACAACATCGAGGATCGAGAGTTGGACGAGCGAAGGAGACTGCTCTCCAAAACCCCGATACGTGAAATCTCGACATCACAAATCGTGAAATCTCGAAAAGATCACGGTCATCCATTTGTTCGAACACGTGGAAAACATCGAAGAAACCGTCGGCATATCGGCTACCAGGGTTTCAAGTTGACAGAGGATTTCTGTCATCGGGTGTCGCAAGTCATGAAATCATGAAATAACGAGGACCGTCCATCTTGAGGGGACGCGTGGTGTAAATTCGAGGGCTCGGGAAAAGTCCCGAAAGGGGAGAGTCCATCGGCACATCGAGATTCGGTAAATCGCGAATCTTGAGGATAAGGGATCAGGTTTCTTTATGGTGAAAACCCCGTAAACGATCGGAGCCGTCCATTTTGAGGAGACACGTAGGCGAGATCAGGAGAGTCAATTGGCACACCGGGGTTCAACATTGCATGGATCCTGGAGACGAGACGTCCGGAACATATCAAATCGTGAATTCGTGAGGAGAAATTAGGACCGTCCAATATAGGAGGACGCATGGTGGAGATCAAACAAATCAAGAAATTTCCTAAAAGGAAAGGTCATCCATCGTGAAATCGAGAATCAGGAAATCGGGGATTCCATGGTCAAGAGGTCCAATGCATTTCGACCTTCGAAACCCCAAATCTCGATAATAGGTTTGACTGTGGTTTTATGAGTTCTAGTCATAAGATCTGGACCGTCAAATCACAGGAAGATCTAGACCGTTAAATTGTCCAAAGGCGAATTTCGCATTTCGGTGATTTGAAAGACAAAGAACCGGAAAATCCCGTAGTGCTTTAACATTAAAGCACGTGGTCACATTGAACGGAGACTAAGGGCCAATTCAAAGCCGATAAGCTCTCTTCGGCCATCGGCAAATCGGTGTTTTGGCGATCGGAGGTTGGCAAGACAAGAGATAGGAGGACTTGTATAACGAAGTCCCGACATCAGAATCGCGAAGCCAAAAACTCGTGAAATCTTGAACGTAGAGTTCTGAAGTCACTGCAAATTATACGTAGGAGACAAGTAAGTAAGAATTTTATTTCTGTTTTGTTCATTTTTTTTTTAAATAAAAAAAAAGGATGGCAACGTCTAGCAATTTAGGACCAACTCAGGGTCTGATTCTTCTTGGAAAGAACTATGAGTTCTGGTCTCTTCGGATAAAATCCTTCTTGCAAGCACAAGAGTGTTGGGATCCAGTGGATCATGGATATGTGGAACCAGATTCAGCAAACCTGTCCTCCATGACTAATCAGTAGAAAATTGCTCAGGCAACTCAAAGAAACAGAGAAAATAAAGCTAAATTTTGGATTCAAAATTCTGTGGATGACTCGATTTTCTCAAAAATCACAGGCGCTGGTACTTCAAAACAGGCCTGGGACATCCTTAAATCTTCCTATCAAGGAAATGACAGGGTCAAAACAGTTAAATTGTAGACCTTGAGGACACAATTCGAGACTCTAAGGATGACAGAGTCCGAAAATGTGGATCTGTTCATGACCAGAGTCATGGGCATCGTGAACCAGATCAGATTGACTGGTGAAACCATCACTGATCAACGCATTGTTGAGAAAAATCTCAGAAGTTTACCAAAGAAATTCGAAATGGTTGTAACAGCAATCCTTGAATCCAAGGATCTGTCCAGTTTTTCCACGGATGAATTAATTGGTTCTCTGGTGACACATGAGACCAAACTACATCTCACAGATGAGTCAATCTCCAATGCTTTCAAAACTCAATTCTCCTTCAGCAGAGGGAAAGGCAGAGGAAGAAGCAGAGGTCACCAA